>JAJOOF010015630.1:0-30338 GCA_029582545.1 Solanum lignicaule
CAAGACAACTCTGCTAATATTGATTTTCCACTACATATATACATTGCTTTCTCTTTTTAGATATAAGTCTTCTAACAGGGTAATGAGTTTTTTTAGTCCTGTTTCAATTATTCTATGACTAGTATTGCTTAATAAAATTTACAATAACTTTTCTGATTGTTTATGTACTATGAATTCGTGTCTATCAAGATGCATATGCCCTCAAAAAACTCTATACTTTCAAACCGAAATAACCAAAAAAATTGAACCAAACCGAACCAAACCAACAATAACCAAACCGACGGTTATTTTTTTGATTTGGTTTGGTTTGATTTTAGAAATTTAAAAACCGATTAATTGTGGTTTGGATTTGGTTTTAACTAATAACTGATCCAAACCGAATCATGAACACCCCTAATGATTGTAATAGATTGGCTAAAATTTAAGTGTTAGGCTTGAAAAATTGGTAAAGTTAAAGACTTAAGTTACTTAAAATTTAACAAAATATTTATATTTTATTTATGAATAATATATAAATAATTATAAAAATTTTATATATAATTTATCGGTTCGGTTTGGTTATTTTTTAGTAAAACCAAAACCAATCCAAATAGTATAGTTTTTTCAAAATTTAAAACCAAACCTAACCAAATCAAACCAAATATCGATTTTTTAATCGGTTTGATTCAGATTGCGGTTCGATTTGATTTTTTAACCATAACCATGAACAACCCTACTTGTGCCTTATCCCTATTTTTTTTTACTTTCTTCCAATATCTTGACTTCTCTTTTACTTGTCTCATTTTATCTCTCATTTAGATTTTAGCCTTCATTACCCATCTTATCTCTCATTGTGATTTTAATCTTTGATCCATTTGTTCCTTAATTTATAAATAGAAATTATATAATTATAACAAAATGGATTCTAGTAATCAGAATAGCCAATAACATACGACTTAAAATTTTATTTTTGAAAAATGGTTCAATTTTTTTTTATTTCTTTACCCCGCTCAACCCCTGACTATCCCTACCCCGCTTCCCGCAAAAAAAAATTAAAAGTTTATTTTTTTAAAAAATAATTAAATTTTTGCTTTCTTTAATTCACACCTACCTCAACCACCTAACACCCCCCCTCCTCCAAAAAAATAATTATTAAAAACTTTATTTTAATTTTTTTTTTTTTTTTTACCCTACCCACCCTCTACCAGCGTCCCTCTAAAAATAATGATTTAAAAGTTTATTCAATTATCGGTTGTAGGGGTCGGATCTTAATTCGAAAGTTGGGTCTCAATTCGAGTGTTGAAGTCAAAACCCGAATTGATGGATCATGTTCAAGTTCAGGTGTCGAGGTCAGGTCCGGGGTTAGATCTCAGGGTCGAATTTCAGATGTGTCATCAGGGTTGTGTCCTAGTTTGCGTGTCGGGGTCATGTCCTAGATTGGTTATCGAGGTTGATTTCCGAGTCAAAAATATTTTCTACTCTCTAGTAAGAAAAAAGATATTTGATTAAGCAAGTTTTTCATTCACAAACTAAATGTTAAAAAATATTCTTCGAAAAATATTTTCTACTCACCAACCAAACATGAGAAAATAAGTCAGAAATCCACTTATTTTCAGGAAAACACTTCCAAGAAAAGATTTTTCATGAAAAATATTTTCCTTTCTTGATTTGTCACAATGGACAAATAAAAAAGAAAAAACTGGATAAATAATTAGGAACAAAGGAAGTATTGTTTATTTTTGCTCAACAAAATTTATGATTTTTATTATTTAAATTAATGGTTGAACTAGGAATTCTAACAAGGGGAATGGAAAAATTAACAAGATATAATTTTTATTTTGATGAAGTGTAGAATCTATCCTTTCTTAAGAAAAAATCAAAAAATTTGAAACATTTTTTATTTCAGAATGTATACGAATTAGTGAGTTAATATCTCATAAAGTTACTCAACTTTGAGGAATTATTTTATAAGTCATCATCTTTGTTTTGTATCAATAAAATAGCTCCAACTTTGAGTTTTCTTTTTAGGGAAAATGCATAAATACCCCCCCTCCCCAACTTATGCCCGAAATCTCAGAGACACACTTATACTATACTAAGGTCCTATTATCCCCCCTCCCCCGAACTTATTTTATAAATAATTTTCTACCCTTTTTCAGTCTACGTGGCACTATCTTCTGGGCCCAGCGCGTGCTGACAATTTTTTCAAGCTATCTGGTTGATAGTGCCACGTAGGCCGAAAAGGGGTAGAAAATTATTTATAAAATAAGTTCGGGGAATAATAGGACCTTAGTATAGTATAAGTGTGTCATTGGAATTTCGGGTATAGGTTAGGGGCTACTTATGCATTTTCCCTTCTTTTTATAAAACCCCTCAATAAAATTTATGATTAAAAATAATAATTTAACATGATAAAAACTTCTCTGAGTTTTCCTCTTCTCTCTTCCAGAGCTGTCAATATGGGCTGACCCAACCCTTCGGACTAACCCATACATACTTTGAAATTTGTCAGGTCAGGCTGACACATTTTCTTATGGGCCAAAAAATGGTCAGTCCAATCCGCAAGTACGTGGGCTACGGGCAATGCCGAATCAACCCACTTTTTTTAAAAGTATATTTTTATAATTTTTTAAATCAAATTGTAATTTAAAAATATTATCATAAATATCGACAAGACAATATTGCAGGATGTTAGTGTTATTTCTTGTTAATCAAACTCACAAATAAAATTATTTTTGTAATATTATTAAGTTTGATTTCAAGTGAAAATATAAATAGCTAAATAGAAATATTAACCTAATTGTTTTTCAATAATCATAATAAAATAGAAAAAATATGACAATATCCATTGGTTACAACCTATGTAGTGATTCCCTAGAAATTTTAAAGAATTTTTATTTTTGTGAAATACATAATATAAACATAATTTGTATTTAAATTTTGATATTTAAAACTTTGAATAGATTTTGAGTTTGGTCTCTTGTTATTTTTAATACTCTATTTTATTTATATTTTTAATTAATAAAAATAAATAAAATTTTGTCATGCGGGGCGGGGTGGGACAGATAAAAATTTTTGCGGGTTAAGCTCAACCTACCCCGCCCCTTGCCATCCCTAAGTATACAACTTGATAAACTAGGAGGAGAAAAGTGTAATTCCATCAAGCTAGATGGGAGGCTTGTGTAAATACCTAGAAAATATGAAATTCATCCTCCTAATTCCATCTAAATAGCCTAAACCCCTCAAAAACCCCTTCAAATTTTCAGTTAGAGTCCTGTTCATGGCGGCATTTCTTCGAGCATCTCGTAGATCACTTTTCTCGTCTTGTGGCATTCTATATTCTCACGGCCAACAATCCTCTCTCCATTCCAGCAAGCACATCTTCCAATTTTCCAGAAGTCACGCATCGCAGGCAATCCAAAAATCTCCGTTCGAATCAAACATACTCAGAATACTTCGCAATGAAATAGAGTATCAGTTGGATTACGCCCCTCCCCACCCGGTAAATCTTCAACGAACTACGCAATTTATCTATTTTGGGAAGACAATGAATTTCCCCCTTTCTGCTTTATTTTCGAGTCACGGAGTTATGACTGCTCTGCCTTTACTGATTTTATTGTGTTTTTTTTTTCTGGAAATCAAGGCTAAGTATCTTAATTTTGGGGTTTTTTAGTTATGATGCAATTTTTTTTGGAGAAGATTTACATTATGTCAGGTGTTTAAGTTTGGTTGGAGATTGTAGGAGAGTGTTGAAATAAGTGTGAAATGTAAAGGATTTTTAACTTCTCCTAAGGCAAATTTTTGAGTCGTAGTTATTGTTATTGCTATGAATGGTATTGGTCCGAATGGAGCGAAATGGATATAAACGATTCAATAAAGCTGACTCCGACTAGTTTGGGTGAATGTAGGCTCGTTAACAGAGGCATATCCAGGATTTCAGAATGATTGATGCATTATTGTGAAAAGGTGGATCTAATTGGTTTGACATTTAGGTTCTTATCATTGAAAATAATTAATATTTTAAAATTATAGGTCCAAAAGTGAAATGCTTAATAAATTAAAACACCACAAGTGCTATCAATAACCACTTAGAGATGTGTTATCTAATTTTAGAAAGAAAAATAAAACAAGATAGATATAAAATTTAAATTTTTAACTTCACTTAGAGGTGCACTCAATCATTGTCGCATTATATGATACTTCGAGTGTAAGTTCACACATCTATATTTAACAAAAAATTAAAACTATAATACTATTATACATAATTTTGGGACGGGAGCATGGGTTCATGTGAACCCGGTGACCCCCTCCTGCATACGCCTCTGGGATTGCAAATGCTACTACTGCAATAGAACATTCACTTTTTGACTTTTTCCCAGCAATGGCTCCAACTCGAGATTTTGATTCATAGAATTGTCCATTGGGTCATATATCACCATGGGATATTCATTATCAAGTACCAAAAAATGTCGGATATTGTGGTACACTTGATAGGGTCAACTAAGCTGGTTTATTATGGCTGAAGGCCAATTTGAAACTCTTTTTGGTTCGACTTGAGCTTTACTTCATGGTGTTGTCATGAAGAAGTTGAATTAGTCCGTGCTACCTGGTAAGCTAGTTTGGTTTGCTTGAACCCCTAATGTGATGAGGTGGTTAAAGATGAGCTAGTGATGTGCAGATCTTTAGGGACTGATGAAGAATATATCTCAGTCTTATGTAGGCAAAGGAAATTCTGAAAACACATATTATATTTTTTCTTTTTGTGGATATCATGGGAGAGAAACCCTCGAGAGTGGTTCAAAAGGTTTTGACTTTCTGAATCTCTTTTCCTATTTGAAACCCTGTGCCTGAAGCCATAATCTTAAGTTTATGCCATTGGACAATTTGGAGGCCAATAGAATGTAAGTGAAGCTGTATGATCAATTCAGGGACTAGTCACCTGTATAAACTTTCTTTCGAATTAAGCCAATTGGTTTTCAAATGAACTTATCATTTGGTCACTAGAGGTAGCTTTATCTTTAGACTGGTGTGCATTTGGTTCTGTAGGCTTGTCTATTTATGTGTTTGAATGTCTTCAGGCATGTACATATCTTTAATGTGTCTATGCTGTTTCATACATCCATGTGCTTGTATATATATCATTACAATGCAGATACAGTTCACTATCCTTAATAGGAGAAACAAATTCTTATAAATGACGAGTGTTTTTTATGGTGTGGCTGTCCACACGTTTAGTTGAATTGTTTACTATGAAAGGTGAACAGTTCTCTGTATCAATTGACTGCAGATTCAATTTTTTCCATCCTTTGGTTTATTCTATCCAAAGAGAAAGGATATATTCCTTGTCAACATATTTTCTTTTGTTATTCTGCAGTGCTTATTTATGCTATAAAAATCTCTATTAGCTTACCTAGGTGCCTTTCTGCATTTTGGGAAAGGAAACTGTAAGATAGCTCTGTTATTTCTTTTAAGCCCTTTTTAATGTTCAATTCAATGGTGATATTTGCATCCCTGTTGTTTCTCACGCTCTGTGTTGGCTTTCTCCAGCCTGTTACAAAGTTTAATACATTTATGGTGGAAGATCGGCCAGGTGAGCAGTGGGTTACCTTGAGGAGAAAATTTGGCGAGGATGAACATATCAAAATCGAGGCAACAATGATTGATGGAGCAATTACTGTTCCAAAAGCAAATGATGAGAATTTAGCGGAGGATGTGCGGCTTCACATAAGTGTGCTAGTTGACATATGGAAGGGCGAAGGTAGTGAGTTCTTGGAGTTCGTCTGTTCATCCTGGCCAAATTCCTTGGAAATTCAGAAAGTTTACTTACTCAGAAGCGACAGTTCTCGAGCTCAACCTTATATGGGCCCCAATGTTAAGTATGAGACATCTTCTAACTTTATTATATTGTGTATGCATTACACTTACACTGATCTATTTCACCCCTTTAAAGAGTAAAAATCCCCAAAATAAGAGAAGAAAAGGAGCTGAATTTCTTTCCTTTTTCTCATTGAGGTTCTTTTTTAATTAAGTTTCTGCGGGCAAGGCCTTAAACATGATCCCTTTCATGTTTGAGGATGGTGATCAACTATCGTAAATCAGATCATCCTGATAGCACGCTATACTCTTCTTTAGAGAATAAAATAAAAGGAGTCGCAAGTTTTCTCTGGATATTGTCTACCTATTCATTCTGACATACTGTGTATGTTCATTATTTCGTTGCAGTTTCTTATGCTTGCTCCTGACTTTTTGACGTCTTTGTGTTTTTTCTATCAGGGATTTGAACAGTGACTTCCGAGATGGCCTAAACGAATTCCTAAAGGCAAGAGGGGTAGATGATGAACTTTCTACATTCCTTCATGAATTTATGATGAATAAGGATAGAATTGAAGCAATTGGATGGTTGAGAAAAATCCAGTCTTTTATTGAAAATTAGAGGCACGTCTCTGCTCTCAATTTCTCTGTAAAATTGATCTATTGTAACTTATGCTTAGCTTTGCTATGATTTTTTGCATGAGGTTTCTATTCTTCTTCTTACCTCCGTGTTTACCTACGCATCATTCCGAAAACTGGTTGATTCGTAGATGTTAAACGACGACATCATAAATATTGTTTCTCAAGTCATTAGGTACTTTGCAACCTTAAGTTGATGGACTTTCTCAGAGGTGAAAAATCTACTGACTCGGTAATTCGGATGGAAACCAAATTTGATAAATTTTTTGCTTCAATTTGGGAATAAGAAGAGTGGCTGCAAATTAAATGGAATCAGACAAGGGTTATGGTGGAGTGGTAAGTACTCCTTCATCTTTAACCAAGAGGTCTTGGGTTCGAGCCTCCTTGGGTACGGAGTTGCCTTTGTTATGGAGCGCTTTACCCCCCCCCCCCCCCAATGTGGGACTTCCCGGTGCGAATCTGGATTTAGTCGGGCTCCAATGTGGATACCGGACACCGGGTGGGAAATAAAAATAAAATAAAATGGAATTAGACTTGTATAGCCAAATTCTTCCATTGAAGTAGGGATGACAATGGGGCGGAGCGAGAGCGGGGCAGGGCAGGCTTAGACATATGCGGGGTGGGGCGGTCTTAGTGCATATGCGGGTATGGGCCAAATTCTTCCATTGAAGTAGGGATGACAATGGGGCGGGGCGAGAGCGGAGCGGGGCAGGGCTGGGGCGGGTTAAAACTAAATTTTCTAAGTTCAAAGCGGATGCGGGGTAGCTGCGGGTTTGAAAAAACCCAATTCATTTATCTTTTTTGAATTCTCATTTCTGTGTCTTTCTTGAGTCCTAGAAAAGAAAACTTACTAATTAATCAACATTATCCCAACATTTTTATGATTTGAGTCTAAACCTATTAATTATTTATGCCAAATATGACTTGATTAATCCAAAATCTAAAGTTGGTAGAGGTAATAAATAGAATTAAAATGGGTGATATTATTTAAGAGATTAAATGAGCAGTTAAAAGAATGTCATTAAATTATTATTTTTTAAGTTTATAAAGGACCATATACATTCAGTGATTTTATTCAAGGACACTTGAATAATTTAGTAGTAGTTGAAATTTTCTACAGTTAATTACATTATACGAGGCTAATAACATAAGCATTGTAATTTGTAACTCAATATTATGTATTTTAGTTAGTTAACAAAATGAAGAGAAAAAAAATCTTACGTGGGGCGGGTCTATAATTTAAAAATGGGTTGAATTTTTTGCGGGTTAAGCTCAACCCGCTCCGCCCCCGCCCCATTGCCATCCCTACATTGAAATTTTCAAAGTGGAGTGAGTAGCTCTTTCATTTGGATTTTGGAGTACTTGCTCTTCAGCTTCATTGCAAAACAATTTTCTTGCAAGAATATTAAAGGAGTAATCGGCTTGTAAGTTCATGCAGTCATAGGCTTAGGCCTTAGTGAGAAGTTAAGTTCTATTTTTAACTTAGGCTTGAAAGCATATGCGAGCATCAAAACCAAGTTAAGATACATGCATAAAAATGGAAAGTTACAAGAGGCAAACGAGTAAAGACGGTGCTCGATGCTCTATCAAGAGTCTGATTAGATGTGTAGAATGCGTATTAGAGTCCATCAAATTCACGTTGGAGCTACGTTAATGGTGAGGGCAAATATGAGACGATAAGCTAAATGAGAAGGGTATAAATGGGCTAAATGAGAAGGGTATAAATGGATCAAAAGTGTAAGAAGGGTAAGATTATGAAATTACAGATAGTACAGTGACAAATTTGAACCTTGACCCTTTTTTTCTTTATGGCGGTGATGTAGATCAACTTGCCGGTGCTCCAATTGATTAGTGAGGACCTGTTACTCTAACTGCCCGTGTAGTAAACCTGTTCACCAAAATGGATTTGGTATTCTGCCTGGGATACAAGCTGGAATCTCCAGATTGTTTCTTTTAAGCATCAATACCCAACATCGCATCCCGTCGAGGACACTTGGAAGGATAACATACAACAGGTTCATATGTCTCCAGGTAAGTATTCGTTTCTACCAAAGCAAGGAGAGTTGTCAAACTAAATAGTAGTTTTAAGAATTGTTTTTGCTTAGAATAGTACCTGTTGCAATGTTGTTTCTTTGCCAGGAAGCTGCTGAGGCATGATGTACAGCAATACTCCTTTTTATGTACTGAGTATATATTGACCGTTTGGTAATGAAATCATTTAGTTACCAAAAATATAATAATCTTCGTTTCTAAATATAAACTCGATCCATGTGTTTTATCTATCCATCTGGTTTTACGAGTATGTGAACTGTCAAATGTTTAATTTATAATCAGGAGGTCTGATTCACCTTAGAGATGAGCCAATTCTCAATATGTTACTGGCACAGCTTTTCTGTTCAGTGCTTATAGTGATTATCTAGCAAAGTACAAGCAAACGGTCAGCTCTGGTAATCAAAAGTTCAATTCTGCTTATCTCATGGACTTTGCCAAGCAACAGGTAGTGAATTTGTTCATATTAGTAGCACTTTTTTGATGCATCTCACTATTTACTTAGCTGTTTCAATAAAAAAATGTAGATGGACTATCTCTAGGGCAATCAATTTCCATTTTTTTCCAGGGAAGAGCACATAAATAAGAGGAGTGATGCTGATGAATTTATATTAACGTTTGTACTGGAGATGATCACAATGGGAGGCTTCAAGCTTAGAGTTCGAGCATGACTAGAAAATTCTCACGAGTCAAGATAACATTCCCCAAAACCAATAGTACTTGACAGGTAAAACATTGTTTCTAAATTGGTGACAAAAGAGAGGGCACAAATATGGAAAAACATAGCAGATGAGTCATATTAATAAGGAAACCATAGATTTCTAACCTAGCAATTCAATCATAATAACCAACTCAACTTTGCAACGCAGATATAACAACTCACCTTTCTTTATAAAGAAAGTTGATCAACTATACAACTTTTTTTTTATTGTTAAACTAATAAGGGGCGGCACGTGAGATCATCTTCGTCACACGTTATCTACAGACCCCAAAAGAAATCCTAAAGAGGGATCAAACCCATACATACTTCTCTATATATATACAAATCAATTTTTATTATGTATCTATCTATTGTCAGTACCCAGTACCCTTCCACAAGGTTCATTCTCTACTTCCTTCAGATCTGGGGATTGCCTCACGAATTTATGATTGCCGATCTTGAATGTTATCTTCTGGATTGGTTTGTGTAGAAGGGGCTTCGGATCCAGCAATTGCCTCGAGAATTTATGATTGCCGAACTTGAATGTTATCTTCTTGATTGGCTTGTCTAGAAGAGGATTCGGATCCAGCAATTGCCTCGAGAATTTATGATGGCTGATCTTGAATGTTATCTTCTGGATTGGTTTGTGTAGAAGGGACATTGAATCACTTTTCTTCTTCCTTGTCTTTGCTGTGTTGGCTACTTTGGATGAATTCTGCAGAAAAGTATGGTTCAAGAGCATGTCTGCAGTCCAACGCGAGCTGGGATTCTTCACAAGACATTTTTCCAGAAAATTTTGAGCCTCATTTGACAACTTTGAATTCTGAAACTTTGGTTCCTCAAACTCGATTTTGTTCAACACATCATCACCATCTGCGTCTCCCCACAGCGGTGTCCCCGTAATCAGCTCATAGACAGTACAGCCAAGAGCCCAAATATCAACTTGTGAGGTATACTCAGTGTTAATCACGGATTCAGGTGCCATATACCTTTCTGTTCCCCTGATAACTCCCTGTTTTTGGTTCAAGCCCTGTTCCAAGGTCACGGAAAGCCCAAAATCAGCGATCTTGGCAGTTTTATCCCTGCCCACAAGGAGAATATTGCCAGGCTTGATGTCGCAGTGAATAATTCCATTGTTGTGTATGCAACTGAGCCCTAAAAGAATATTCTTCGTGTGTTTATTAACTTCAGACTCCGACAGTGAATTGCAGTTCTGAAGACGATCAGCAAGGCTTCCTCCTGAAGCATACTCGAGCAATAAGTTGTAAAGATTGACGTTATCTTCAAAAGAGGCATTAGCTCCGAAACAGTGAACAATGTAAGGTGAATGTTTGAACATTCGGAGGATTTCGACTTCTTCTTTCAACGATTGAGAAGCACCGTAGTTGCATGATTTGAGGGCGATGAGAGATGGAAGAGTAACACCACGAAATAGTGTGTTGGAGGTAGAAGCTAACGAGACAACACCGAATCCACCTTGACCAAGAGTTGTGCCTCTCTTCCACAATAATCCCGCCATTGGAAATTAAGAATTGAATGTTAGTAGTTTATTATTATAACAATACATTAGATAGTAATTTATAGATGATATGTTTCCCTTTCCTATACCTAAATGGATTCTTACAGTTTCTTAAAAGATGAAAATCCTCCAGAAAAAAGACGATCACATCTATATTTCCCTTACCAAATTTCTATTTTAATTTGGTTTAAAGGTTTGTTTCCTATTTTTTCCTTCTATACTATTCTTCTCCTGTGTTTTCCTATTCCTTCAGGATTAATTTAATTCAATTTCGTTTTTTTTTCCTAAATAAAATTTAAATTTATTCTTTATTAAAAAAATCCATGTATGGGTATGTTAGATCCTTCTAGTGAAGTTCATGTTTTTTTTTAGTTCACGGGTATTTTTGATTCTTCTCACACGTGAATTATTTTTTCACTTCTTTGATTCAACGAATAATTTGAATTTTGAATATCTCCCCTAAAAATTTATTTGTTTATCATTATTTGAGATTCTTATTCTTATTTCATTTTAGTGTGAAAATATAAGAAACAAAAAGAAAGAATTGTAAATGGAAAAAAAAATTAAGACTAATTTTTTGAGATTATATTGTAAATCAAATTTGATACTACCGCTCACAACTCTCTAATTGCAGTTAACAAATTTATTATCCATTTTCAGTCAACTCGATGAACCCAAACTTCTTAATTCCTTCATAAATAGTTTTTAATTTCTAAGAAACTTAACCAAACATGCAATAACGTTTAAAATAAACTATGATGAAATAAAATATGCCAATTTTTTTAGGCAGTTGAAGAGAGAATTTTTTTTTTTAAAGACAAAACATGACTTTGCTAATATTCTTATAAAAATAAAGCAATTAGCAGATACATAAGTGAAAGGAATGACAGACTAAGTTGCTCGGACTCGGGTGTGGATGTCCGATACGGGTGCAGATCTAAAGGTCGTGTGAAATTGATGATCAAGAATAAGAGATTCAACTAATATGCTGAAGAACTACAAAACTCCATTGAAGGACGTATGAGAGAAAACGAAAGAGAAACTGCTTTGCTTGTATTGAATCAATTGAACTAACTATTACAACTGAGTACATTCTATTTATATAGATCTAACTAACTACACGTGGACATATCAACTAATTAGTTAATTAACTCAATCCCCCCCTCAAGTTGGAGGTGAGACCAACACAGCCAACTTGTCCAAAACTACTGAATGTTTGACTCCTGTAAGAGCCTTAGTAAGGATGCCAGTTGGTCATGAGTTCCAATGTGATGCAGTGATATAAGACTTTCTTGTAGCTTGGTTAGCACAAAAATGACAATCGATCTCAATGTGTTTGGTCCTTTCGTGAAACACAAAATTTCTGGCAATTTGTAGAGCTGATTGACTGTCACAAAAGATAAGAAAAGGTCTGCTTCTAGGAATAGTAAGCTCTTCAAATAGTCTGTCTAACCAAACCAACTCTCCAACCACCTTTCGAAGGGATCTATATTCAGCCTCAGCTGAGGAAAGAGATATAGTTTCCTGTTTCTTAGATTTCCAGCTTATAGGACTGGAACCAAGCAACACAATATACCCCGTGATGGACTTTCTGGAATCAGGACAAGCACCCCAATCTGAATCACAAAAATCCTGTACGTTGTAATCATCAGTAGATGTCATAAGCAATCTTAAGGTGAGATCTTACTTGAGATACCTCAGCATGTGGTATGCTGTTTTCATATGTGGTTCTCTGGGGTCTTGCATGAACTGAATAAGGTGCTGAACTCCATAAGCAATATCTAGTCTAGTATTAGTTAAGAAATTAAGTTTCCTAACTAATTTTCTGTATGCACTGGGATCAGAAATAGGCTTCCCCTCATTTCCTTGAGCTTGACTGTCACATCTAGTGGTGAGGTGAAGCTGGAAAGTTCAGAATAATGTTACTCTTTGAGAAGATCAAGCACAAATTTCCTTTGTGAAATAAGCAATCCAGCTTTAGTGTAAATGATCTCTAACCCCAAGAAATAATGTAGTTTCCCTAAATCTTTAATTCTGAATTGATTATGGAGAAAGCCTTTAAGACTATCAGTTTCTTCAAGATCAGTACCTGTCAATAGGATATCATCCATATACACAACTATGAAGACAGTAGATGAGCCATTTTTTCTATAAAATAGGGAGTAGTCATTTAAGGAATGAGTGTATCCCCTGGAACTGAGGGCATCAGACAACTTAGCATATCATTGCCTACTAGCCTGCTTTAGACCATATAATGACTTATTAAGCTTACAAACTAATCCTTTAGTCTGAATATCCAAGCCTGGTGGAATATCCATGTAAACCTCTTCATCTAACTCCCCATGGAGAAAGGCATTATTCACATCCAATTGATAAATGTTCCAGTGTTTCTTTACAACAGTGGCAATTAGAGCTCTTACAATAGTCATCTTAATAACAGGTAAAAAAGTCTCTGTGTAGTCAACTCCATAATGCTGAGTATAACCCTTAACAACCAAACTAGCCTTGTACCTTTCTATGCTACCATCAGCTCTGTGTTTGATTTTATATACCCATATATACCCAAGAGATTTCTTTCTAAGGCGTAGAGGCATGAGATCTTGTTTGCGCTCCTTTATCTTTCTAAGTTGCCAATCTGAGATTCTCTTTTTCATTTTCTCCAGTAGAGGAAGGTTCTCTCTTTATTCTCTTGAGGGAAATACTTGATAGGAATTTTTGATTCCTCTTCAATGATCTGGAATTTAAGTATCATTATCATGTAGGGCAGATAGTTCTTGTGTCATACCTGCCTGCCATGCAGGATCCATAATTGCTATATCATATGAAGATGGCTCACTTTCATGTGAGGTACTCAATACAAGAGACTGGCTATCAGGATACAGAAGCTTAGAGGCAATATGATGGTGTTAGAAAATGATGCATGTAGTGAATGAGGTGGTAATGTAGTTGTGGAATGAGGTATATTGCATAAGTAATCATTTAGATATGCTGGTGTTTTGTGTATTCTGGTAGACTTTCTAACAGATGGAATGTGGTTTGGTGAAGGAGGAACAAATGGTGGTGGTAACTCAGTTGGAACTATAGTGTCTGCACGATCAGGATCACATTGCATATTATCATTATCAGATTCGGGATTACACTGCATGTTATCAGAAAGAACAATTGTAGGAGTGAGATAATCAAAACCAGGAACATGACCATACCACAGGGGAAGATGATTGAGTCATAGAGAAAGGGAAGATTGTCTCATGAAATGTAACATCCCAAGACACATAAATTTTGTTAGAAGCCAGACTTAGTACTCTATAACCTTTTGTCCCAAATGGATAACCTACAAACACATGTGGGGTTGCTCTTGGATCAAATTTGGTTCTATGGGATTTGGGAATGGTAGGATAGCATAGACACCCAAAACTTCTCATTTGAGACTATTGAGGCTCTTGGTTATACAATAAAGAAAAAGGGCATTTGTTCTGAAAAACAACAGAGGGAAGTCTATTAATGATGAAGGTTGATGTGAGTATACATTCTCCAAATACTTAATAGGTAGTTTTGATTGAAAAAGGAGTGCCCTAGCAGTTTCTAGGAGATATTTGTGTTTTCTTTCTACTACACCATTTTGTTATGGTGTGTAGGGGTATGATTTTTGGTGAATAATTCCTTTTGATTGAAAGAAGAGGGTGGATTCTTGGTTTACAAATTCTAGTCCATTATCTATCCTTATGGTTTTTATAGTGGCTTTGAATTGAGTCTCAACCATATTGACAAATGATTTGATAATGTGCAATGCATTACTCTTGCAACTTAACAAGTGAATCCAAGTGGATCTGCTAAAGTCATCAACTAAGGTGATAAAATATCTAAAATTATCATAGGTTGCCACATGATATGGTCCCCATAAGTCCACATAGAGTAGCTAAAAAATCTTGGTAGGTGGGAAATGGCAATCTATTTTGCCTTGCCATGGAACATATGGTACAGGTAAATGGTTGCTTAGGTGAGAACTTCATAGGAATGGATGGTATATTCTTCATTTTTGCAAAAGAAACATGTCCAAGTCTGTGGTGCCACAAAAGGTCTGTATTGATATTAACTTCATGAGACAGACTAGAAGAATGAGATAGACTAGGTATTGAAACAAAATTATTTTCATTATGAGTAATATTCATTACAGATGGAACAATATGACATGAAGAAGAAGAAACAATAGACAAAGGGCATTTATGGCCTTCAGCAGTACTATGCAAACTAGCACATTGACTTGAGGCTTTCAAAGAAGTGTTGGAGCAACCTTTTTTCAGGTTGAGCAAAGCAGATAAAGTTCATCTTGTACTCTACCAATTTCCAGAGGCCTCTTCATTGAAGGGCCCTGCAGTATACAAGAGGAATTAGAGAAAGAAAAAAGACATTTAAGATGAAGTGCTAAAGACTTGATGGAAATCAAGTTATATTTGAAAGATGGAATGAAAAGTACTTTATGCAATGTGATCTATGATGTGAGGTTTACATTTCCAACTTCAGTTACCTTCACCTTGTATCCATTAGGTAAGCTAACTAACAAAGGATATGGTAAGAGAATGATATCAGAAAGATGGTTCTTATTGTAGGTCATGTGATGTGTGGCTTCTAAGTCTAATATCCATAAGTCAGTCTTTGATTTGAAGCACCCACATGAAAGTTTGTCAAAATCAACAAATGAGTAACAAGCTATCATACTTGCAAAATTTGCAGCACCACTCACAAGCTGATCTTCAACAGCTTCTCCTGCAGATCCCAACTGGAAATGTTGTAGCAAATTGATGAGTTGTCCATACTGATCCTTGGTAAGGTTAGGACCAGAATTGGAGGATTCAACAGTGTTTCCTGTGTTAGATTCATTATCTATCCCAAAAACATTTGTTGCTATCCCCTTTTACCTTATATCCTATTGTTACCTTGTCCATTCCCAGTGGTACTAGCCTAAGGATAACCATGCAACTTGTAGCACCTCTCTTTAATGTGACCTGGTTTCTTACTATGATCGCAGAAGGATCTTAGTTTGCCAGTGTAGTTATTGGTGGGAGAGAAATTAGTCTTGAACTGCTGATGTCTTCCACTTGAAGATCCTGATGAGTTAGCATGCATAGAAGAATTCACTGATGCCTCTGCAAATATTTGGTTATTTGGCTTGAATTCCCTTTGTTTTTCTTCCTGAACTAACAAAGCAAAGGCCTGGGCCATAGATGACAAGGGATTCATCATTAATATACTACCTCTGATTACAGTATACACCTCATTCAATCCTATAAGGAATTGAATAAGTCTCCTATCCTGCTCTGCCTTATGTGTATTCTCTTTTCCCCTCGCAGTTACACACACAACTACATTGATCTTTAGCGCTCAGATTGTTCAATTCTTCCCACAACTTCTTCATCCTAGTATAATACACAGTCACGTCAAGCACACCTTGACTCAAATCATTGATTTCCTTTTGGATCTGGAACAACTTAGCCCCATTTGTTTGATCATATCTGTCTTCCAACTCCTTCCATAATTCTAAGGCATCAGAAACATCCTCTACACTATTAACAATTTCTTTTCCAAGAAACTTGAGAATCCAAGATGTGACCATATTATCACATCTTTCCCACTGTCGATATTGAGGAGAATTGAGTGCAGGTTTTTACACTCACCATTAATGAATCCTAACTTGTTCTTCATAGAGAGGGATCTCATTACACTTCTCCTCCAAGACCTATAACCGATTCCATCAAATACAACCTGAACAAGAGGCAGGCTGGGACCATCAGATGGATGAATGTAAAGAGGATTACTTACATCGATAACATTGATTCCTGTAGAACTAGTATTGGGATCTGTAACTTCCATCATAGCTACAAGATCTGATGAACCTTTAAACAACTGTAGCTGAGAGACAAATTGACACTACCGGAAAACAGAGATGACGAATCTAGTAAGAGCAACAAGGCTCTAATACCATGTGAAATTGATGATCAAGAATAAGAGATTCAACTAATATGCTGAAGAACTACAGAACTCCATTGAAGGAGTATGAGAGAAAACGAAAGAAAGAGAAACTGCTTTGCTTGTATTGAATCAATTGAACTAACTATTACAACTGAGTACATTCTATTTATATAGATCTGACTAACTACACGTTGACATATCAACTAATTAGTTAACTAACTAACTCAATAGGTCGGATTTTTCATGATCTAACTTTTAAGATTTGGGGATATGGATCCATGTATGGATAGTTAGATACGGGTGTGGAGATTCGCCTAAAAATAATTAAAATGTTTTAAAATAGAGTTAAAAAATCTATTATGAGATATTTTGTGGAGAACTTGACGAGAATCGTGGAAGGAGATTAAAGGAAAAGGAGTGACATATAAATTTCTATAAAAAGGTATTCCATTTTCTTCATTTCATCTTAGCTTTTGTATTGAAATCATTAAAACTTTCCAGACTTTACCCATCAATTTTGGTCAAAAAAACCCAAAATTGGTTGACTAAATCGAACACAGATCGCACACGCACACCACACCCCTGTATATATAGTGTCACTCTGGCTTTTACTGCTAACAAATTAAAAGATATTCCATTTTCTTCATTACCCATTCTAAAACTTTGATATGTAATGCAAGTGCTATTTCAACCTTCTGCTTCATCAGCTCTTTTCACCTCAGTGGAAGTTTGTTTCATTAGTGAGGAAAAAGAAGTTGATATCTGGTAAACAAAAATGATAGGAAAACCTTAATGCTTGCATTAGTAGTGCTTGCATTAGTAATGTATGCATTAGTAGTGCTTGCATTAGTAGTGCATGCATTAGTTATGCAAGCATTATTTCTTATACATTGTTTGGTTTGATGTATTAGAAATAACAAATCTTGCATAATTTCTATTAAAAAATATTTGTTTACAAAAATACCCTTCACACTTTATTTATTTGTACACTTCCTTTGCAACAAAGTTCTTTGCTAAAACATAAAAAAAAAATTATTTGCTAAAACATCATTGACTCTTCTTCTTCTTTTTTCATAAATAATATTAAATAGTTGTACTATTGCGTCAAAATATTTTTGTGAAATGTTAGCAAATAATTTTTTTTTATCAAATTTATCGTCACAATATTAAAAATTTGGATTAAATTATATTGAAATTGGATTTTTTTTTTTTAAAAAAAGATACTTAAGAGGCCATAAAGCTTATTAAGACACCAAAAAATTAAAAGACACCGAAAAACAAATCAAAATAAAAACAAAAACTTATGACAACAAAGAAAATGAAAAAGGCTTTAAGGGTAGTTTTGTAATTATTTAATCTAATGCAAGTGTTAAAATGCTATGTATTACTAATATCTAGAATTTCTTGGTATTAGTAATACACAACTTAATACACAATAGAGTATATAACTAATGCTTGCATTAGTTATACATGGCATGAAAAAGTGTACCAAACAAGGTACTACTAATACACACACCTAATACATGCATTATATTTTCTAATACACTCTACCAAACGACCCCTTAATTTACTTGAAACACATTACATCGGTGGGAAAATAATATTTTATAACACAAATTTTAAATTGATTAGAGGTGGAAAAAGCCTGTTTCTAGATAGATCACTGAAAGATAATTCTGAAATTTAAATGACATAAGGCAAATGAGTAGCAGATGGATCTGCAACTGAGTTTAAAATTGGACTAGCACACTTGACACGAATATATATATAACATAAAAGAGAGCTGTGCAATTATTTCACTGTGGAAAAACAGAGATAATAATTTCTTTATAAAGAATGTTGATGAACCTATACAACTTTGTTTAAATTAAACTAATAAGGGGCTGCACGTGAGATCATCTTTGTCACAGACTGCCTACATACCCCAAAACTAATTCTAAAGAGGGATCAAGCCCACATGTACTTTTTTACAAATCAATTTTTATCTATGGATCTATCTATTGTCACAGTTACGCACCAATTCAGGTTTCATATACCTTTTTGTTCCCCTGATCATCAGTTTCCGTTTTTCTTTCATGCCCTGTTCAGAAGTCATGGAGAGCCCAAAATCAGCAATCTTGGCAGTTTCGTCTAATATTGTTAGGTTTGATGTCGCAGTGAATAATTCTATTGCTGTGAATGCAACTGAGCCCTAAAAGAACATTCTTTGTTTGTTTTTTAACTTCAAACTCCGGCAGTGAATTAAAGTTCCGAAGACTATTGACAAGGCTTCCTCCGGATGCATACTCCAACAATAAGTTGTAAAGGTCGAATTCATCTTTGAAGGAGAGATAAGCTCCAAAACAGCGAATAATGCAAGGAGAGTGTTTGAACATACCGAGAAATTCCTCCTCTTCTTTCAACGATTGAGAAGCACTATAGTCCCAAAAAATAAAGGTGACATAAATTTGGACATTAATTCCTCAGTACTACATTCGTACTTCAAATCGATCACATAAAATTGGACACATATAAATTCAAAGAAAACCTAGATCAATCGGTCAGCTAGCAATAACTATAAGTTTGTTGAATGTAGATTTGGTTTAGACAGAGCAAAATATTTCATTTAGAGGGGACTGTATAAACTTTTGTAACAAGTGATAAAGCTTATAATAACAGTTTCTTTGTCAAAATTAGAAATTGAACACTAAAGTTGGACAAATAGAATTTACGTAAACTATAAGAAACATCAAACAGAAAGGACTGAGAAGCAGGCACAAAACTCCTGATAGTGTTTTAAAAACTGAACCTAGGTAATTAGTTTTGTCCACAAAATTAGCTGAAACTGTTCAATTCTTCAGAGCAGCATATCTTGTAAATGCGCGTTAGACTGCCAAGATTGTTGGTCCAACAATAATGTACTCTTACTTGCCCTAATTGCATCCGATATATCCTTCAAAGGCTCATGATCTAACAAGGCTTTTGTAAGGTCTGCAACAAAGCTGGATTCTTCTGTTTCACAAAGTGTCTCAAATTCCTCTTGTGGTGTCTGGTTTATCTCCAACAATGTGTCAACCGTATCGAACATTTCAGGCACGTTATTTTCTGGCATAACAAATTCTTGAACTTTGGAAAAAGGCGACACAGTTTGCCCCAACAGACCATTCTCTTCACCAGCAGCCTCTTGAGTGATCTGCACTGGATGTTGATTAGATTCTACTATTGCTCGTTTAGAAAAATCAAAAGGATGGATCAGCAGCTCATTGTTCAGATTCATCAATACATCGACACCCATATATTCAGCCAAAGTATCATATATTTCAGGCATAGTGATATTTGACTTCACATTCGCAAAGTCAGGAGTCATAGGTTGTTGTATTTGAGAAAAAGTATTTAGCTCCAACTGACCATTCTCTTCTCCGGGGGCCTCTTGATTGTTCCCACAACCAGATAGTAGTCCAACAACATATTCACCAGCAGCCTCTTGAATTTGCACCTCAACATCATCAACTTCCATCGCTGGATTTTCAACGACATTGATAGGATGATTGATCATTCCATAGTCCTCATTCCGTATAAGCGTTATTTCAGGATCATCGTTTTCTAATAGCTCTTTGATCTTCTCTTCACCTGATGAAGCCTCTTGAATTTGCACCATTGGTTCAACAATATTGATAGGAGTGACCTCCTTACATTCCTGATCCGTCCGCGGCACAACAGAATTTACCCCTGAAATCACCTTTGTATCCATAACAGTTGTACTCACATTACTACTTCGAGAACAACTAGCAGAATTTTTTTCGGGCTTCGTTTTTATTGCACAAATACAATAGTCTTTAAAATTAGAGTTTTCGAACTTTCTAAGAAGAGCTTCACAAAAAGCATATTCCTTCATGAGCCACTTGCTATCATCAGGACAACACATGTTAGTATCATAATAGAGACTCTTCTTGAGTCCCATACTCAAAGACTTGTTATGTTTACTCACAACTATTTTCCCCTTATCTTGTTGCTTCCAAGTCCCAAGATTTTTACCCACAACTCTGCAAAATCTATCGTTAGTTTTCTTTTTCTTATGTCTGGGTGAAATGAAGTATCGAAAAATACTAGTGTCGCCATCATCTTCTCCTCCACAAGGACGCCCATAGCTATAAGTTAGCCAAGGTTCTTGTTTGTAAACATCACACTCGGTAATAAAACAATCGTCATGCAAATCTTTTTCAGCCATAAACCTGAGAAGGTATGTAAGTAACTCTGAATTCTCAGGATGAAATCGAAACCCTTCTTCTTCAAACTCCATCACTCTTGAATGAATTAAACTAATTTTATGAGTTGTGACTGTTTAGAAAGAAAAAGTATAAAGTTGAACGCAATGGGGGCAATTTAGGAATCCCATATTTATAAGTAGCTTCAATCCCCTTGCCTTGCTGGGAAACCCAATTGGTAATAACTTGGGAAAACTATATTTAGTAACTTGCCAGTTTTTTTCAACAAGAAAATAATATTTAGAAACTTACGCTTTTTTTTTCAACTTACAATTTTCAACAATAAAACAATATTTAGAAACCCAATTCGTAAGAAATTAGGAAAATAAAATATTTTCAAACTTACCATATTCGACAATTAAACAATATTTAAAAACTTACAATTTTTAATTTTTTTTTAACTTACAATTTTCAACAATATGGCAACCAATTTAGAAACTTGGGATTTTCAATAGTAAAGCAATTTTTAGAAACTTGCGTTTTTTTTTAATTACGATTCTCAACAATAAAACAATGTATTTTATTTATTCATCTACGGGAATAATCTTTTGTATTTTTACTAGTCCTGAGCACGTGTGTCCCTTACTAAGTTGTGTGGATTTATTGTAATGGTATAGATAAATTTATTCAAACACGTGTGTTGCACCATGTGTATCCCCCATGCTAATGAGTACAAATACTTTGGAAATATCATAATAAGCACGTGATAAGTTGCACACAAATTGAAGATAAAAATACAAGCTCAAATAGTTGAATGATAAGTTTATTCAATCGATATTATTATCAACACAAGATACATCGACATACTGAAATTTTGTTGTTGAGTGAATTTCAAAAGGAATATTAGAACAAACTTCAATTATGCAATTCTTATAGTATATCAACTATTCAACTTTACAATAGTTCCCTTTGTTTAAGTGTATATTAGTTTCTGGACATGCGTGTTGCACGTGTGTCCCATGCAATATTTTACAAATTCATTAAGACAATTAAAATTCAATAAAAACATGCGTGTAATGAGAACAAAAATGCAACAATCTCAAATAAATGTTATGATAATAAAATTTTTTTTTATAGAAAATTAACTTAAAGAAGACTAATAGAGAAATATAAAAAAATAAATATAGAAGAGAAAAATAACATACACATCATTCTTAACACTTTAATCATAACGTTATATAAATGGAAAAAGAAATACAAAATCGGTACATAATTTTCCAAGTTTTTGTCGACACCTTCTCTCATATCCAATCAAAATTTAAAAGTCTTCTCCATCGAGTCAAACTAAAGCATGAATCAAATAGAAAAATCACTTTATTTTCATGAAATGATATATAATTAGACTAAGGTAGATATGTCATATACGTTAGATCAACTTTAGATGTTGATGACTTCATTACTTTAACTATAAAATGAAAAGAATAATTTTGGATGTGAGTTTATGAAATAAAAAAAGATGAATTTATATAGATAAAAATAGAGGAATACCAAAAGACATCTTAAAGTTTTAAATTATATATTTGAAGGTTTCAAAGGGCCAAAATTGATAAAAGAGAACAACTTTAAAAATATTAAATATATGCAATGAACCTCCATTAAAATCTGGAAGAGTAAACAATCTTCCTTTGAACACCTGAACTTTCCATTTACTCAATGTAGTAATTGATTATCACTAATATTTAAACATGTAATTAACTAAATACTTATAATATTTTAATTTAGTGTAGCGGTAAAATGGTATTTCAACTTTCAACTTTTTTTTGTTCCCACTTTTAGTAATATATGATGATATATGATGATATGATGATATGACATAACTCATAATTTAAATGTCGAGTGTGGTTTCAAAATATTTCTTACCTTTTTATATTTGCATACATGTTAAAAAGTTGTTGCCGAATGAGAGTAATATTTTATAAATTTTTTATAGAAATTCGATCAACAAATGTCTTTCTTAAATGACTAGCAGATGATCATTGCAAATTTTGTTGTGTACACCTACACAAAAGTAGTTATTATTAGTCTTAGACATAATAGTTGAGAAAACATTTATTTAGTGTATATAAATCATAATTTTGTGTGTGTACCTTTTGTTTCTTTCGTCCCATTCAAAATTATTAGTTGTCACCTGTATATTTGACCAAGAAAATAACTGTTAAATCATATTATGAAATATCAGATATAAAAAGTAACATATTTTATTTCTCAAAGTTTTCTTCTACGTATTTCATGAAGTTTAATCTTTTACTGTAAGTCATAGTGATTCATGTAATTATTGCAATTTTTTTTTGCTATTTTGGTGACTTTTTTTTAACTCTGTTAATAATCCCAACAAGAATGATTTGAAATTGATCTTTTCTTTTGTCCCTTTCTACATGCTTCTTCATATACTTTTTTGTTAGTAAACAAAATTTCTATTCTGCCATTATTCTTTGTAGGTTTTTTCCCGTTATAAGGGAGTCGAATTCAAATACATTAATTAAACTTCTTATGAAGTGTGTTTCATTCCTCAAAGTTTTTTTTCCTCCTATTTCATGAATCTTAATCTTTTACTGCAAGTCATAGTGATTCATGTAACTATTACAATTTCTTTTTGCTATTTTGGTTACTTTTTTTTTTTTAACTCTATTAAAAATTCCAACAAGGATGATTGAAAATTGACCTTCTCTTTTGTCCCTTTCTATAGACTTCTTCATATACTTTTTGGGAAAATTGTGTGTCGGTTGTGCTATATTTGATAGCATACAACAACAATAAATATGTGATAACTAATACGAAACCAATGATGTAGTTTGTTGAAAGAACCAAACAAATTTCTCTCTTGCTTCCCACAGTTAGTATATTATTTTGATTGTTTTATCTTAGGTACATACATCTTGTATGCCATTGCACTCTTCCTAAAATATTAGTATAAAGACAATTAGTTTAAAATTTTATTTAAGAAAATAACTTTTTTAAAATTCATTTATGATTAAAAAAATGCATGTACATGTATGTTAGATCCTTCTAGTGAAGTTCATGTTTTTTTTTAGTTCATGGGTATTTTTTATTCTTCTCATACATGAATTATTTTTTCACTTCTTTGACTCAATAATTTGAGTTTTGAATATATCCCTTAAAAATCTATTTGCTTATCATTATTTGAGATTCTTATTCTTATTTCATTTAGTGTAAAATATTAAGAAATAAAAAGAAAAGAAGTGTAAATGGGTAAATCTACCGCGCACAACTCTCTAGTAAAAAAGTTATTATGCATTTCCAGTCAACTTGATGAACCCAAACTTCTTAATTCCTTCATAAACAAGGCAGAGACATCGTAAATAATTTTTAGTTTCTTAGAAACTTAACCAAACATGCAATAATGTTAAGTAAACTATGATCAAATAAAATATACCAATTTTTTCAGGCAGTTGATGAGAGAAAAATTTCAAAAAAGAACATGACTTTATTATTAATATTCTTATAAAAACAAAGCAATTAGCAGATACATAAGTGAAAGCAATGACAGATTCTTCAATGGCTTTCTTTGAATCGCCACCATTTCATCATCAAATGTGACTCTATCTGGATCCGTTTCAAACTCAGATGGAAAAAATTTCTGTACATTTTATATGTCTGTGAGAAAGCATATCAAAATTCTTCGATTTAATAGAGTGACCGGCTTAATTATTCAGAACGTCAGTAGAAATTCTCTTATCGGATAAGTCATGGGACTCCAAAGCTAGTACTCTCAAGAGCTAGAGAGAGCACAGTGTGATAGGAAGGGTGACCAATTAAGTTCAAAAAAAGGTTTGTTAAACAAAGGTAAAACAGGATTGTCAATCTGAGTACTGCTTCAAATGATGATACCTCCAGCTCCAAATTAGATATCTTGTAAGGTTTGTGAACCTGGCCTAGTTTATTCTTTTTTCTTATTCCGTCAAGTCAATTTCATTGTCCTTTATGACTTTTTCTATGGCTACCATCTCATCAATCGATAACTCTAGCATGTTGCCAAGTATAGTCCCTGTTGTCTGTGATACCACATCTTTTAAAAGACTTCAAAATATGCTAAAATCTCGAGTAGTTGTAAACATGCTCAGAATGGAGGGTTCACGAAGTCAGTGAATCTCATGACTTAGCTACAAACGTCTTGTGTGCTACTGCCAAAACAGAAAAAATACAACTAGGATAAGTGATGAATTCAGAGATGCTACTTCTTGTTCTAGTGTTGCAGACTACATTATGTCCAGTAGTTCTTTCTTCTGCAACTGGACTTGCCCATTTTTTCCAAGACATAGCTCCCTTTGACTGTAGCAGGCAGTTGGTGGTAAGTGTACAAATGTTGAGTTTCATCAGTGTTGTGACTGTCTTTTGAGAGGAAATCTGCAGTACTATTAGCCTCTCTAAATCTGTGTTTGCACTGAAAAACTCAAGTTGGTTGATGAGTCTGTGAATGTCTTTGATCTGCTCCTGCAACTTCCAGGGAGGTTGGCTGCTGTGTGTGATCCATTTTGTAAGTTGCTCTGAGTCAACCTCTAGGATGATTCTTTTGTATCCATGCTGTGTGCACCAGTATAAATCATGAGATGCTGTCTGAACCTCTGCCATGTTATTGGTACCAGTTCCTAAGGAAACAGTGTATGCATAAATCATGTCACCTTGTGAATCTCTTAAGATACCTCCCCTACCTATTTTTCCAGGATTACTCAAGGCACTCCCATTAGTGTTAATGTGAAAGGTGTTAGGTAGAGGTCTTTCCCAGTTAACTTTCCAGAACCTCAACTCATGCCTGCATCCTTCTATAAGCTTGATCAGATCAATCCAAGAACTAGGCCAGCTGATGTATGGATATACAGAGTGGAGTAAGTAAAACATATCTTTAAAAGTGAGGCACTTGACCCTTGCAACACTTGATTCCCCCCCTCCCCCATACCTAGTCGAACACCTATTTTTCCATAGGTTCCAGCAAATAAAGAGGGGAAGGGTGTGTGCTATGAGTTTCTGTACTTCATTCTTGCATTCAATATCCCACCAGGTCAGCAGAAGGTTTCTCAAGGAAGTATGTCTATGGTGAATACCAACCATAAAAAGAATTTGGTCTCAATATCCACCACTTACAATTAGAAATAGTGTTATACCTGATTTTGGTTCCTTATATATGAAAATCATGTTAAGTTGTGCTAGAGATGCTTTATGTTTCTTAAGACTAATGTAATATTTGTGCTAGTGAAACAGTTTGGTAAGTTAGTCATGGTAGAGATGTATCAATTCTGCATGTTCCCTGCAAAAGACTAGCTGATATAGAGGATATGCAGATCACATGTCTCAATCATCACACTATTAAACAAACTATAGTAAGTTTTCTTATAAACAGAGTTAAGCTTTGGTATAAAATATCAAAACCTAAGATGTCCACCAGCTGTGGTTAATTAATTGGTGATTTTCAAGTTAGGATCTGTTACCTGGTAGTGGTTTAATGTACAATTGCTTTCGTTAAAGGCACAATTATAAGTATATTACAGTCTAATTCTGGAAGAGCTAAAAGTATGTTTCTACTATTTATCTTTTGTGTTGCACTTGCAGATTAGACCTCCATTCCCATGGAGACACTACTTTCAAAACACACATCATCTCATCTTTGTGGTTGATAGAAATGACAACGACCATGTTGTTGAGGCAAGGGACAAGCTTCACAGGGTGTTAAATGAGGTAATTTTTATATTACTATAGCTTTTTTTTTGGGTATTAATTAAAGAAGATATATATTAACGACCAACTATTACATCCAAGGGCAAGTGCCCTAAATTCCAAATGACAGGCTCAGAAGGTTGCGATACTAGTAGGAGTAGTAGAAGCTGTAACAGCAACAATATTTACAGGCTCAAAATGGTAGGCACCACACTGACCATTTCTTGACATATTCAATAAACTATGCAAGTAAGTACTTTCTGCTTTATCAGCCCAGGTGCCTCAAGTGTACATTCTAGATCATGATAAAAAAACTTCCAGTGGAGTAGGTTGTGGGGATTGGGTACCCATGCACACTAACTTGTCAGCCACTGGTGGATTATACAGTGAAGTACAAGCACTTGCAATTATTAATAAGATGTGAGTAAAGCTCATTTGGTGTTGTAAGCATTTGTATAACATCTGAGAAGTCTCCTTCAATTTGTAATGACCTTAGGTGGTAAGACTTGGCATAAAGTCCCTGCAGTAGAGAATGCATTTCAACAATAGTTATGGATTCTTTTGGGATTGTTCCAGCAAGTCGGGAATCCAATCACTCAAAGTTAAGTGTTTGTTCAGTCTATTTTGTTGGTTCAATCAGTCATATGTGAATAATTCTATTACTTTCTTAGATTTTGTTATTTCTTTAACTCTAGACCACTCCTATAGATTATTTGATTTTGTAGCTAAGCTTTGCTGGAATTTTTGAAGACCCCGGAAGTAAGCATACATGTCAGTGGGATTTTGCATAGGTCCTGTGCATAAAAAGGATGTCATGAAAGCTAGTGTTATGCTTGAGAAGAAGAAAGAGTATGCAACCATCTTGGCCTTTGATGTTAAAGTGATACAGGAAGCTCGGGTACATTTTATATGTCTGTGAGAAAGCATATCAAAATTCTTCGATTTAATAGAGTGACCGGCTTAATTATTCAGAACATCAGTAGAAATTCTCTTATCGGATAGGCCATGGGACTCCAAAGCTAGTACTCTCAAGCGCTAGAGAGAGCACAATGTGATAGGAGGGGTGACCAATTAAGTTCAAAAAAAGGTTTGTTAAACAAAGGTAAAACAGGATTGTCAATCTGAGTACTGCTTCAATGTAGACTAGGTACCAACAATCAGGCATATCAAAAACACATTAAATCAGTGGGATAATCATGTTTTATAACACAAATTTCAAATTGATCAAGAAATTGAAATGAGAGAAAAACTTTAAAATTGAAAGAGTAGCAGATGGATCATCATACAAATGAATTTGCAACAGAGTTTGCAGTTATTTGAAATTGAACTAGCATAAACGAGAGTTGTGCCATAATCTTAAATGATTTAATACGTCAGTTTCATTTTACATATTATGACAGTTTTAAAAACCGCCATTTTAATACATGATAAATTACGACAGTTATAACAACCGCCAATTTTAATTGCCACTATTACAACAGATATGTTAACCAAGAAACTACTTCTGTTTTGATACAACACCCTCTTTTGATCAATTTCTTGAGTTTCATTAACAACTCGTGTTAATTTTTAACTACTAAAGTAACCTATTGAATTTGATATAAATACCTGACGCGGATTAATTTTTAACAACCTTCTTACTATCATCTTCTGTTTTCAGAAAAGTTGAATGAAAAACTAAAAGATAGCTAGTTCTATCACGCAACAACAAAGAGGACTTTAGGTTTTGGTAATTTGTAGCAGAAAGTTCCAGGAAGTACAAGCTTGTACTCTTGAATTCTTCGAAATTTTTTATATTATGTATAAGGCACAACTAGTAATAATTGTATGAGGAGATTATTTTATTGATATTATATTCTGATGTGTGAGTTCCATGCTTTATTTTCCTGGGTAGCCTTTGTTTCTCTTTGTTACTTTTCTCTTTCCTCCTTTTTCTCATTTTTTGTTTTCTCTAAATCTAATTTGAAACAAATTTAATTAGTTCTTCGGTTTATATAATGAAAATAATTATCTTTTTACTTATTTATTTTAACAGAAAATATTTTTAAAAAATTATTATTATTATCATTAAATACTACATAATATAAGATATTAATGATAAAATTTCAAATTTCAAAATATAATTAATAAAACTAAATTAGTAAAATGAATCTCTAATATAAATACATTTAAATATAAAATGAAACACTTATTATTGTATTACACATTAAATGCTTAGATGTTATCGACACATAAATCATGGTTATGATCATTATTATCAGGCATTTGACTATAGAATTCGTATATATTTTTATTGTATTTGAAATATTTGGAGTTAGACTTGAAAATAGATTTATGTTTTATTTTGGCAAAAAAATTATTCAAAATAATGTTCATGTTATACTTATATAAAACTTCAAAAGTAAAAAATGAGGTGAACGGCATATTATACTAACATATTTCCAAATTTAAAATATACCTTCAGAAACAAAAGGCTGTGTTTCAAATTTTCATGGTAAAAATCTATTTTCAAATAAAATAAAAATTATTTTATAAATAAATAAATATTTTTTTATGTTTAAATGAATCCTAAAAGTAGAAGTTACAAAGACATGAAATATAAATGAATTTTTTTTGAAGTACAATAAATGAAAAATGGGAGGAAAAGAAACAAAAATAATTTTAGTGATCAATTTTCACGGGATAAGTGACCATTTAAAGAACTAACTTGAATTTATTTATGCTCAGAACCTTTAATTATATAATAATAAAAATTATAATTTAAAAAACATTTTATGTTAAAACAAATAAGTAAAAAAATAATAAGTACTTTCATCCGAACAAACTAAGGGAGCAATTAAATTGATTTCCAAATAAGATTTAAATTTTAAAAAAAAATCAAAGGAAAATAAGGAAAGAGAAACAAAAGGCCAAGAAGGAAAATAAAGCATGAGTCCCACAAAGCAGAATATAATAATATCAATAAAATAATACCCTTATACAACTAGTACTAGTTGTGCCTCACACACAATAAATTTTTTCAAATAGTTCCTGTATTGACATATGGCTGTGTATATATAAATAAACATATATTTAGTATATAAAAAATATATTTTAGACTAACAAATTATGTTTGAAATCATCTTTTTTATTATTATTTTTTTAACGCAAATATAAGCTCTATATATAAACACATTATCAATATATAAGACTTGTCGTATTTATAAAAATAATATGCGATAAATAGCTAAGAACATAAAGTCAATAATGTACAAATTTTATAATGTGGTAAGGTAAAAACATGCAACGCACGTTCCCAGAGACTAGTAAAAAGAAAAATTACTTAAAATGTTGGATTTAGCTTTGATTTTCATGTCGTGTTTTGATATGAGTTAGGCATTGTATTTATGCATTGTTGATGCATTTGTGCTAGTTATACACCTAACAACATGTTCTATCTATGTATCTATTGAAATTCATGATCAAATATAATCAGGGGCGGCTCAACGTAATCGGAGGCCTAAAGCGAAATCTTAATTAGAGGCCTAAAATCTAAATAAACTTCACATGCATTTATTTAAAATTTATTTCTCTTACATTTTTAAATGCAAAGTATTACCTAATATTTTTTATATATAAAAATGATTTATTCGATTTCTTTTTCAATTATTAGTTTTAAATAGGATTTTATTAATTCAACATTGAAAAATATTATTTTACTCGGGCAATCATTATATGAATTGTTAACATAGTTCTACAAGTAATAAGTTGACAAATTTCA
>JAJOOF010015631.1:0-31388 GCA_029582545.1 Solanum lignicaule
TATATAGTATTGACATCTCTTGATAAAAGTGAAAGGTTTAGTCTAGTGGCCAAAGGGTGTCAAGCGACACCTTGACACCCTTTCGTCGAAAAATTACATTGTATATAGAGGTCAAATTTTGTTTTAATATATATATATATATATATATATATATATATATAGTATTGACATCTCTTGATAAAAGTGAAAGGTTTAGTCTAGTGGCCAAAGGGTGTCAAGCGACACCTTGACACCCTTTCGTCGAAAAATTACATTGTATATAGAGGTCAAATTTTGTTTTAATATATATATATATATATATATATATATATATATAGTATTGACATCTCTTGATAAAAGTGAAAGGTTTAGTCTAGTGGCCAAAGGGTGTCAAGCGACACCTTGACACCCTTTCGTCGAAAAATTACATTGTATATAGAGGTCAAATTTTGTTTTAATATATATATATATATATATATATATATATATATAGTATTGACATCTCTTGATAAAAGTGAAAGGTTTAGTCTAGTGGCCAAAGGGTGTCAAGCGACACCTTGACACCCTTTCGTCGAAAAATTACATTGTATATAGAGGTCAAATTTTGTTTTAATATATATATATATATAGTATTGACATCTCTTGATAAAAGTGAAAGGTTTAGTCTAGTGGTTAAAGGTTGTAAATTTAATTTAAGGTTGTGTGATCAAGCCCTGTTGGGCTCATATTATAATTACATCGTTCTTTTTTTTTTATTATATAGAAACAAATAATCTAAATTGGGCAGAGCCCATTTTATTGAATAAAATTACACAAACAACTAACTTGAGCCCAAAAGTGGCCCAGGTCGGATCCTACGGAACAAAGAGGAAATAGAAATGCCTAAAAATAAAGTAAGCAATTATGGAAAAAATCGAACCAAAACCTAAGAGAAAAGGATAGACGTAGACGCATTCTTCTCCATCCGATTGACCCTTCTCTCTCCTCCTCCGACCTTACTTCGACCATTGTTTCTCAGTAACACAACACGAGCTTTAGTGACATCCAAAGAGACGTTTATGAGTCTCACAAACGTCATAGATTCAATCTCTTTAAAGACTTCGTCAGATCACAAATCGTGTTGCTACAATCATTTTCAAGGTAAGGTCCCAGATCCCAATCAACTTAGCATATAGATGGCTAAAGTGAGGTTTAACTTACTGTCACTTTGAGTTCTGCAGATTGCTATCTCAAGGAGTTGATAACGCTACATGAACTCTCAGATTTATTAGGTATATACCTTTTTCTTCATTTAAATCTTTCAAAGCTTTTTATATATATATATATATATATATATATATATATGATGGTGAACTAAGATCGTAGCATTAATTGAGAGAAAACCCTAAACGAGATATCCTTGTCTGCCCTTTTTTTGTTATCTTCTTATTTTTGTGGCTATTGATTTTTGAGTAGTTCCTATTCATGTTGTATGACATGTTTTGACTCTTTTTCAACCTGATGTTAGCAACTTTGTTTTTCTCTAATTCAAGTATAACTTTACCTTTCTATGGCAACTCTTGAATCATATGATATTGTTTGATGTTTGTGTCATTCCTCTAACTTCCACTACAATAGCCCAAGGTATTTTTCACTGGCCTTCCAACACCTTTTTTGAAACTAAAGAATCATTTTTCATTGTAAGACGAAGAATATAGTTGCAAATACAATATTCAATCCCAACTCTCAAAGCCCTCACTTTTGCCTCTAGAGCTTACCTCCAATATTCTAGCTTCTATATCAGGAAATTTTCATTTAACTACTTGACTAGTAATTAAAGGGTGATAATCTCTAAAGCTCTAATTAACAAAGACCAAGTATTTGGTAATTGTTGACCTAATAGTTCAAAATAAAGCATTTTGAGTATTATATAAAATTGAATTTAACCCCCTTCTATTTTGTCTTTGTTGGTTTAACACAATTTTTTTGTTTTTCACCTTTATCTCTTTTATCATTCTTATGTTTTCCTTTCTTACCCTTTGTTATAGCTTATGGAAATAAATCAGTTTGTTTACAAATCTGTTCCTCATTAATAACATAATCTTCTTCATCTTTCTCTTCTACAAAAACTTGAGGATTCTTAATGAGTAGTTTCTGATTTCCAACATCATCATTTTTAGCACCTCATGAGAGACTAAAGCATGTAGATTCTCCATGGGTAGAGCTTTTTAGGTATTGATAATGTATATGCTAATTCTCCCATGTTTCTGCCCTTATCAAATCCTCAAGTCTTTAATTATGTTCCATTAGATAACTTTCATCCTTACTGCCAATTGCTGCAATTTGTAAAGGAACCAGGCATGTTCCTTCTCCTTTTTCATTTCACATAGTAATCTCTCTTTCAAGCTTCACTTCTCTTTCAGTAATACAAATATCAATATCTTGTGTTCTTTCCGACTCTCTTCTGTTTAAGGAAAGTATTCCTTTAATAGTGATTCTTCTCTGCTAACCTCATCATCTTGCTTCACATACTTATCAAAACAATTGCTTTCAGTTGTGTCCTAATTACTTTCTTCTACCTTTTCATGCATTTGTTGTTTTATTGGTATTGTTATTAAGAATTTCATCATGGGGTTTAAAATAATTTTATAAATAAATTTAACTCTAAAATTTGTGATTTATTATAATGTTTTATCAACTAGTACTCCTTTTGTATCAACCACCTTAAGACGTCATTTTCACTTATTTTTCCACCTGCTGTGTTCTCACATTGCAAGAGCGCGTGAGTAGTTTAAAAAATAGTCTCTAACCAATATAAATAAGCCATGTGGCATTTCAATTGATTTCTTTTTTTAGAATAAAGATTCATCTTCCCCAAATCACTTCAAACACCATTAACAACTATTGAAGCTTGTTGGAGTGTCTATGGCCGAGTTAGCACTATAGTATTTCTCGAAGTTCGATTCACTGTCACAAGATGAGTACTCCGTTAAGTCATCCTCGATTCTGGACTCGTCATTTGCGTCTCCTATCTTCTTCGTCATTGCGATGGTACAATTTATTATCGTCGACATTTGATATTTTTGACGGAGATGATGAAAAGATAACAAAAGTGAAAAGAAAAAATGAAGAGAAAAAAGGTCATTGTTAGTCATTATTTTATCTGACGAAAAAAATATCTTTCTGCGATAATGACAGATTAATGGTGGTTAGCCATGGTTGCTTCCACCATTTGAGGCAAAATGCCTCTTGGTGTTAATAGAAGTATTTGTATAGTTCCAAGAATAGAGGAATAAACTAAAATGATGATTGTTTTCCTATAATTACATTGATAATAGAATAAAAATAATAGATTGATTTTTGTTTACTATTTCTAATTGAAGTTAATTGTATTTTTTTTATTTAATGAAGAAGGTTAGGGAAAGGGGAGAAGTGGATAGGAATGGAGAGGTGTTGTGGGGGAAGGGGGGTGGAAAGTATTTTTTCCTTTATTTATAATAAAGAAGATTCTTTTTTCATATTTATTTTATAATTTATGACATTTAACACTTGGCAAATTGAGATAGGAGAGTGAAAATCATACATTTTCTCACAACTGGGTTTAATTGAAAAATGAGGCAATGTTATTACTTTCAAATTGTTCAGGGGGTGTTAGGATCCCCGTAAAATTTAAGTGTCTCTTTGCAAAAAGAGTATTAGTTCAGGGTGAACTTTATGTATTTTCTCTCTCTTTTAATCAAAGTTTTTCTTGCACAATGTTTGAACTTTAAAAGACTGTGGTTTATAGTATTCCTTCCCTTTAGGGGCGGACCCACCTTGGCCAAAGGGTGTCAAGCGACACCCCTTTGTCGGAAAATTACATTGTATATAGAGGTTAAATTTTGGTTTAATATATATATAGTATTGGCACCTCTTGATACAAGTGAAGGTTTAGTCTAGTGGTTAAGGGTTGTAAATTTAATTTAAGGTTGTGTGATCAAGCCCTGTTGGGCTAATATTATAATTATATCGTTCTTTTTTATTATATACAAAAAAAAAAAATCTAAATTGGGCAGAGCCCATTTTATTGAATAAAATTACACAAACAACTAACTTGAGCCCAATAGTGTCCCAGGTCAGATTCTACGGAACAAAGAGGAAATAGAAATGCCTAAAAATAAAATAAGCAATTATGGAAAAAATCGAACCAAAACCTAAGAGAAAAGGATAGCCGTAGAGGCATTCTTCTCCATCCGATTGACCCTTCTCTCTCATCCTCCGACCTTACTTCGACCATTGTTTCTCAGTAACACAACACGAGCTTTAGTGACATCCAAAGAGATGTTTATGAGTCTCACAAAAGCCATAAATTCAATCTCTTGAAAGACTTCGTCAGATCACAAATCGTGCTGCTACAATCATTTTCAAGGTAAGGTCCCAGATCCCAATCAACTTAGCGTATAGATGGCTAAAGTGAGGTTTAATCTTCTGTCACTTTGAGTTCTGCAGATTGCTCTCTCAAGGAACTAATAACGCTACATGAACTCTCAGATTTATTAGGTATATACCTTTTTCTTCATTTAAATCTTTCAAAGCTTTTATATATATATATATATATATATATATATGATGGTGAACTAAGATTGTAGCATTAATTGAGAGAAAACCCTAAACGAGATATCCTTGTCTGCCCTTTGCTTGTTATCTTCTTGTTTTTGTGGCTATTGATTTTTGAGTAGTTCTTATTCATGTTGTATGACATGTTTTGACTCTTTTTCAGCCTGATGTTAGCAACTTTGTTTTTCTCTAATTCTAGTATAACTTTAGCTTTCTAAGGCAACTCTTGAATCATATGATATTGTTTGATGTTTGTGCCATTCCTTTAACTTCCACTACAATAGCCCAAGGTATTTTTCACTGGCCTTCCAACACCTTTTTTGAAACTAAAGAATCATTTTTCATTGTAAGATGAAGAATATAGTTGCAAATACAATATTCAATCCCAACTCTCAAAGCCCTCACTTTTGCCTCCAGATCTCACCTTCAATATTCTAGCTTCTATATCAGGAAATTTTCATTCAACTACTTGACTAGTAATTAAAGGGTGATAATCTCTAAAGCTCTAATTAACAAAGACCAAGTATTTGATAATCGTTCAACCAAGAGCTATCTATAGCTAGGAAGCTAATAAATACACGTTTTTATTAAATTCCTTGATCATAGTAAACTTAGACATCTTTCTCCCATAATAGATGATATTCCTTCTTTTCCAATTTGCCAAATAATAAATATTGAAACGGTTCTGACCAGAGGTTTAAGCTTAGCAATGATCTCCACAGACCTACTATTTCAAAATAAAGCATTTTGAGTATTATATGAAATTGAATTTAACCTCCTTCTAGTTCGTCTTTGTTGGTTTAACACTATTTTCTTGTATTTCACCTTTAACTCTTTTATCATTCTTATGTTTTCCTTTCTTACCCTTTGTAATAGCTTATGGAAATAAATCAGTCTGTTTACAAATTTGTTCCTCATTAATAACATCATCTTCTTCATCTTTGTCTTTTACAGAAACTTGAGGACTCTTAATAAGTAGTTTCTGATTTCCAGCATCATCATTTTTAGCACCTTATGAGAGACTAAAGCCTGTAGATTCTCCATGGGTAGAGCTTTTTCCGGTATTGATAATGTATATGCTAATTCTCCCATGTTTCTGCCCTTATCAAATCCTCAAGTCTTTCCTTATGTTCCATTAGATAACTTTCATCCGTACTGCCAATCGCTACAATTTGTAAAGGAACCAAGCATGTTCCTTCTCCTTTTTCATTTCACATAGTAATCTCTCTTTCAAGCTTCACTTCTCTTTCAGTAATACAAATATCAATATCTTGTGTTCCTTCCGACTCTCTTCTATTTAAGGAAAGTATTCCTTTAATAGTGATTCTTCTCTGCTAACCTCATCATCTTGCTTCACATGCTTATCAAAACAATTGCTTTCACTTGTGTCCTGATTACTTTCTTCTATATTTTCATGCATTTGTTGTTTTATTGGTATTGTTATTAAGAATGTAATCATGGGGTTTAAAATAATTTGATAAATAAATTTAACTATAAAATATGTGATTTATTATAATGTTTTATCAACTAGTACTCCTTTTGTATCAACCACCTTAATACGTCATTTTCATTTATTTTTGCACATACTATGTTCTTACATTGCAAGAGCGCGTGAGTAGTTTAAAAAACAGTCTCTAACCAATATAAATAAGCCATGTGGCATTTCAAATTGATTTCTTTTTTTAGAATAAAGATCCATCTTCCCCAAATCATTTCAAACACCATTAACAACTATTGAAGCTTGTTGGAGTGTCTATGGCCGAGTTAGCATGATAGTATTTCTCTGCAATTCATACTTGAGCCTAGTGATTTCAACTTCCTTGTCGTTCAGAATCTTGGTGAGATCGGTCACCTCCCTCTTAAGAATTGCCTGCTGCTCCAGTACATCCGCCACTTGAGATCTGCCCCAAGCCTGTCCCTCAATGCACTTACATTCTAGAAGAGTAGACGTAGTGAACATTTGCTTGGTGGTACCAGGTACCCCCTTACCCACTGGAACTTCAAAATGGTTAAAGACAAAGTTTAGCAAATTCCCATAGGGAATGTCGTGCTTAGCATTCTTCCATGTCATTACTCTATGCATATGTTCCAGTATAATAGCAGGGAGATTGATTTCCTCAAGCTCATCAAGCTTTTCCATGAGAAAAAGATCGGCAGCAGAAGCCACTGTTCTCTTCTCCGTCTTGGGCACCATTACTTTGTTAATGAACTCAAACATCAGCTGATACTCCCTTTAAGAAACTTCTTAGGAAGCCCTGCACACTTGGCATCTCCTTGTTTGGTAGCAAGCTTCGAGAAATCACCAGTTGGTTTACAGCCCTCAATAGTTCGAATTCCTACCACAGGCACTCCAAGAATGATTTCTAGGGTTTTCATCAAGATGAATCTCCACATTCTTGACAATGGTTTTGATTCCACCCCCTTCCAGTAATTCCATCTTGTAGAAGAATTCACGCTCTTCAGGTTCGTGCAAGTATGGAACTGGTGATTCAAAAAGATGATTCCATCCTTTAATAGTGACAGCATCAACCAGATTGGCCATCCCAATTTTTGTTAAAATGTCAGGATCGAAGGCTCTACCATTCAATACTCTTTGTTGTTCCATTTTCTCTATCTGCTCCTCTCTAGTCAATTCCTTTTCTTTGATTTGATTTCTAACCCTGGGACCAGGTCCCTTTACTGGTTGTTCCTTCAACTGCCTTTTCCTTTGTTCAAGAGGTGTCTGCTTTGTAACCTTCACCTTCTTTGCAGGTGATTTCTTTCCCCATTTTTGATCTCCTTTAGATTTAACCCTTTCTTCCTCAACTTTTCTTCTTCTTTTTGCCACATACTTGGCTGCATCCTCAGATTCAGTTTCACTGTTCTTAATGGACAGGGGAGCAGAGGCAGACTGTTCAAGTTCAACCCCTTCCCTCTTCCTTTTCCTATTTCTCTCAGTTTGGGCCTTGCTTTCTGCAATCGCACTCCCCATAACCTTTTGTGTTTCACTTCTTGTAACATACTTTCTTTTGTATCCTTTAGGATGAGTCAGTACCAACTTTCCCTTCCCGCTCCTTTTCTTGTTTAGCAGTTTCCTCAACAATGGTAATACTAGGTGTGCCTTTAACTGTTTCCAACTTCGGGACATTTTCTTGAGATTTGTTTCTTCCGCGCATTCCCCATGGATTCTATTTTAATGGAGTCTCTTCTTCTTCTTCTTCCTTATCGCTCCCAATATTTAAGGAATTTGGTGTTTGGTCGAAGATAGGTTCACTTCTGTGAGGGACTTGATTCGGTGACCTCAGTTCTTGTTCCAACAAAGTGGGTCGAGTATCTCCTCTTAGTAAGGCTAAACTTTGAACAACCACTAGTTTTGCCCCTGCTGTTAGTATACAAGAGTCCGGACCCTTTCCCTCCGGCAGATCTACTTCAAACAACTTTTCAGGTATGACAGACGACACAGCCATTGACCCAACTTCTATTTCTTCAGAGAAAAGTTCAGCACCAGGTTTAGTCACAAATTGAGCCTCTGATTTTTGAGATTTGTCACCAGTCAACACTACGGTGGGGTTACAGACCAATACCTTGTCAGAATGGGAAACATGGGAGTATACGACTTTCGTCTAAGGAGTGACAGACTCAGCCATTTCACCAGCCCCACATACTAGAGTTGAGGGGAATTCCTCAGGAGTAGGAATGGAGAAGTTGATGCTTATCGTGACCAATGACACTATCCTACGATATGAGTGTCTATGATCGTCGATAATATAGTAACCCAACTGAGGGTTAGGGTCGTGTCCCAAGGGAGCGATTTTGAGAATTAATAACCAATTAGAATTTCATTCAAGTTAGTCGTAGTTAAAAATATTTGCGATAAAAGACATTGTAAATTAAAGGGGGTGACACCAAAGTGTCAAATATCAAAGGAGGTTTTGTAACAAGTACTAAAACAGTAAAATAAACAAGAAAGTCAAGTATGGGGAAAGGTTATTGGGATGTGACCGCAATACAAGTTGAGATAAATTGTTGGGTACACGCTTTCGATTGGAGATTTGCAAAATAATAGTGACTAGGCTAAGCTTTAAATGGAAATAAGTTCCTTCTCGGGCAACTTACGCCGTTTCAAATGCGTTCCTCTCGGATACCCATTTGCCACATGAAGACCAGCCTACGCCTTACCCCACTCACTCTCTCGAGCTGAGTGTTAGGATATGGGACTAGGGCTCACCCTCTCGGGCTTAACCTCTTGTCGACCCACTCCTTAGACCATCAGTCTAGTGGTTTTGGTTTCGCGACCTCCCTTTCGGGCAAGCCCAAAACATATGAGTGACTTTGTATTTGCAACTACAAACCCTTTAGATTAAACCACAACCACCAGGTGAAATCACCATTAAAATACATATAACCTATCAGCAAGCAAGACCCAACAAAAATATCAACCCATATTTGCTAAATCACACCCCAAGAATGGGGGTTTTTAGCCACACATCAAGAAATAAGAAATTATACCTAACATGATAATGAAATCAACTGGGTATAGGAAATTAAACCATGAATTAAGCAAAGGAAAGTGAATAGAGAAGACCCACTTCCAACTTGGGGAAGAAGAACTCATTTTTTCAAGTTTCCACAAAACCCTCTCCAAACTTGAGAGAAAAGTATTAGCTAGAATATGTTCTAAAGTGAAAATAATAATAATAATTGTTCCACTAAAAAATTGTTCCACTTATCTCTAATTCTAAATAGTATTTATAGTTTTCACAGATTGTGCTATGACATTTTACGTATGGACAATTTCTCAATATCTTGTTCATTCGCAACAAAATATTTTCTTTGTGCGTGGGTAAAAAAAAAACATGCTTTTTGGGGGAGAGGATTTTTCGGCGACATTAGTCGAGATCGCCGATGAACTCAGCGATCCGCCTTTTGGTCATCTCATCACCTTCAATGTCTTGCCTTTTGCATCCTCGCATTCTGGATCATTGAACGATACAGTACTGCTTCGCGGAACTGATCGGTGTCTCACCGACTACTCCTTTCCTCGCCTTTTGATCCACTTCCTTCAAGGTTTCGCATACTGGAACAAAGGGTGATTCATGTCGTTTCGGCGACTCACCAAGTTAAACTCGGCAATTCGTAGGATTCCATTTCTTGTTCTTTTCAGCCCTATTTGCCCCGTTTTGTGCCTAAGTGTCCATGCATCCACTAAAACTTAGAATACCTGAAAATTCAGCATTTTAATCAGGTATTGAGATAAAACAAGCATTCAATGATACTATTTTTATTAAAATAAAGCCCTAAATGAGTCCAAACTGTGGACTCAACATAAGTCGAATGAACTAGGGTTTTCAACTTCTTGGGAGAGTGGAGTTTTTAAAGAGGGATTAGGATTAGACATTGTTGGAAGGAAAAAGAAAAAGTGACAAATTTTTCAGAGAGAGCAAGTGAATCTTCAAAGGAATTTGTTGAAGAACGATGAATTTGATTCAGTTAGGTAGGGATTTTATAACGAAAAGTTAAAAAGGGTATCAGGTCCCCAACAGAGGCGACGGTTGAATTTAAAATGAAAAGACATCTGAAACTGACGCAAAGAATGGGCGAGTGACACGTGGCAATGATGTTGACATTTAGATAGTGGAGCATAAGTGATACTAACCTCATGAGGACCAGGTCCTTCTTTCAATTTGTAACCCTGCCTGTGTGATTAAATCATCCCTTCAGCTATACATACCATGAGTATATACCTCCATTGAGGTACCTAAGATGAATCCTTTTATGACAAACATTAAAACTGTTGGAGACTAGCGTACAAAAGCAAAATTGTGTTAGCATTAGGAGTATGTATTGCATTAGGAGTGTAAGTGTTGTTATGTATTACTAATAAGAATTAACTTACAAAGTAGAATTCAAGTAGAACTCTCCTATATTGTAACCTGCCAACAATCTATATAATGAGGTATTGTGCAGTAGTTTTAGATACGAAATATATCAATAATATTAAGCTCTTCTTTTCCTTTCTGTACTGTGTTTTCTACATGGTATCAGAGCATTAGAAAAACAAACCCAAACTGCGTAATCAAACCCACAAAAATCTCGTAACAATGGTCTCAAACACAACTTTCATGTCCTTGTCAACTTCCTCTTTGCATCATATTATTGCTGCTTGTCCAGTCAAGCTTAAGCCTACTAACTACTTGATATGGAGAAGTCAGATCATGCAGCTTATGCAGGTCATGAAAGTAACCAACTTGATCAAATGATAGAGACAATCAAGTACCACAGACGGGAAAGAAAAAATTATTGAAGGCAAGGTGAAAGAAGATTTGGAGAGTCTTTGGGAAGAGAAAGATGTGTTGTTGAGAATATGGATCTCAACTATGACTGAGGAGAGCATGTATCTCATTGTCGGTTGTTTGACAGCCCAAGAGATGTGGGAATGCTTAGAAGAAACATATCTTCAACCAACTAAAGACAAAGAATTTCAACTCAAATAACAACTCCAGAACATCAAGTTGGGAGCCAAAAAACTTGATGAGTATCTGAAAGAGTTCAAAGGAATATGTGATGGCCTAGCGGCCATTCAGAAACCTGTTGATGAGGATATCAAAGTAATCAACTTTGCTCGAGGTCTAGGCCTTAAATATAGGACCTTCAGGACTGTTATGCTTGGGAAGACACCATATCCCACACTCAACCAGTTTGTCAATGCTCTAGAGGCTTTGACATAAGAGAAAATGATGAGGAAGTGCCACAAGAGAATTATAACATGGCCTTCTCTGCACAAAGTGGCAGAGGTAGAGGAGGCTATAATCACAATAAGAATAGAGGTAACTCTAACTACAACTCAAGAGGAAAAGGTTTCAAACCTGCTGGACAGGGGAACTATAGTCAAAATAATCAGAATATGCAGGCATCAAACCACGTGAAGGACAAGGACTTAGCCTCCAATGCTTCCAAATCTGTGGAAGGAATAACCACACTGCAATCAAGTGCTTCTATAGATGGGACTACTCATATCAAGCTGAAGAAGACCTCCTACAAGCCTTAGCAACAGTCAATTTTCAAGATACAGAGGCTGAGGACAATGCTATGTATGTTGACTCTGGAGCAACCAACCATCTGGCTACAACAAAGGTAACTTATCTAATCTTAAGACTTACAATGGGACTGATATGATAACTGTTGGTAATGGATATCATCTAAACATTACACATGTTGGGAATACAACAAGGTCAGGTCTAAAGGTTAACGAGTTACTAGTAGTTCCTGAGATTAATAAAATTTATTATCTGTTAGCAAGCTAGCAAAAGATAATTGTTGCACCCTTGAGTTTGATGAATCTGATTTTGTTGTTAAGGACAAGAAGTCAGGGAAGCAACTAGCCAATGAACTAAGAAAGGAGGACTCTATGTACTGAAAGATAACAACATTTATGTTTTGACAGCAACCCGGACTGGAGAAAGACAGATTGCATTTGGCATGCTAGATTAGGTCACCCTAATTTGAAGTCTTTACTATTTTTGAATAGAAATAACCATATAGAAGTTAAGAGTTGGAATAAAGTGCCTACCATCTGTACTAGCTGCCAGCTAGGGAAAAATTGTAAACTTCCTTTTGCATTGAGAAATAAAATTGAGAAGGAACCATTATTCAAAATTCATTGTGATCTTTGGGGAACAACCCCTATTGAATCTTCTCAACACATAAAGTACTATGTATTGTTTTTGGATGATAATACTAGATACACCTGGTTGTATCCAATAAAAAAGAAGTCTGAATTTTTTGAGATTTTCTGCAAGTTTCAGAAAATGGTTGAGAAACAGTTTTCAAGATCAATTAAAATCTTTCAATGTGATGGACGTGGTGAGTTCATCAACAATGAATTCATTAAGCACTTGGAAAACTATGGAATTATAAGACAATTGTCATGTCAAAATACTCCTGAACATAATGGAATCTCTGAAAGAAAACATAGGCATATAGTAGAAACTGGTCTCACTCTACTCTTTCATGCAAAACTACCTATGTTCTTGTGGGTGGAAGCTTTTCTCACTGTTGTATTCTTGATAAATAGACTACCATCCTCGGTTCTGAAGAATGAGATACTTTTTGTCAAACTTCATGAAGCATCTCCAGATTACAATAGTTTGAAGTTTTTGGATGCACATGTTATCCACACCTCAAGGGACAATCAAAGTTTGCACCTAAAACTTACCCATGTGTGTTTGTTGGCTATAACATTTTACACAAAGGCTATAGGTGCTACCAACCATCCACAAAAAAGGTTTTTATATCAAGACATGTGATCTTTGATGAGCATTTGCTTCCTTATGTGCAACCTGCACAATCCTCTCTGAACACCTCTACTCACCTAACTACTTTTCTTGAGTTTTTCTCCACTGTGCAGGATAACTCTCCAACAAATGGTGGTTCACCTTCAGGGGAAGTGTTGTCAAAACCTCCCAACATTGATAGTGTAAATTCATATCATGTTGAGCCTGATGACGTGCTACCAGATAGTACTCATGATCCAGAAAACATCTCTGATGGTGAAAGTGATAATTGTGTTGATGATCCAGAAAATGCATCGGAAAGTTGGGATGCAACTGAAGTGCTGGAACATAACCACATCCCAGTGCCTACTGCACAAGGTGTAAACCTGGAAGGTAACCTATCAGAATGGTTTAATGAAAAGATAAACCAAAATCTGGAATCTACAAGCAGGACTGCTGAACCACAAACCTCTAGCACTACAAAAGGACATCGTATGATGACTAGATTGAAGGCAAAAAATGTTTCAACCCTTCACACAGCTTTAGTAAGTATTGTTGAGCCAACAACTGTGGATCAAGCACTAAAGGTTCTATAGTGGTATGCAGCTATGAAAAAAGAGATTGATGCCTTACATGAAAATCAAATATGGACCTTGGTACCTAGAACAACAAAAATGAATGTGGTTGGATCAAGATGGGTATTCAAGACCAAGTTAAAATCAGATGGTTCTATAGACAGACATAAATCTAGGTTGGTTGCGAAAGGATACTCTCAGCTTGAAGAAATTGATTTTGAAGAAACTTTTAGTCCTGTAGTTAAGGCTACCACTATAAGGGTAGTGCTATCTGTTGCTGTTAGTATAAAATGACCTATTAGACAACTTGATGTCAAAAATGCCTTTCTACATGGGCATCTCCATGAAGAAGTCTATATGGCACAACCCCCAGGTTTTGTTGATCCTCAGTATCCAAGGCATGTTTGTTCTTTGAAAAAAACATTATATGGCCTCAAGCAGGCACCTAGAGCCTAGTTTGAAAGGTTCAGCATGTTCCTTCTACACCTTGTGTTCAAAAGTAGTAGAGTAGACTCGTCCTTATTTGTACTTCATTGCAAAAGTGGTACTATCCTGCTTCTTTTGTATGTAGATGATATACTGATTGCAGGAAGCTCCCTTGTTCATAATCAAGAAATAATTGCTGCACTTGGGAAGGAGTTTGCAATGAAGGATCTTGGTCCTCTTCAATTCTTTCTTGGGATTGAGGTTACATACTTTGATGGAGGTATTCACCTAAATCAAAGTAAATACGCCACTGAACTCCTCAAGAAAACTGATATGGCCATGGCTAGAGTAGTAAACACACCACTTGCATAAAAGCATGGCCTACAGGAAGCTCAAGGAAGTTCTGTAGATGCCTCAGTTTATAGAAGTATTGTGGGTAGTCTACAGTATCTCACACTAACTAGGCCTGATATAACTCATGCAGTAAATATCACAAGTCAGTTCATGCAGAATCCAAATAGTGAGTTCACGCTGTAAAGAGGATTCTTAGATATGTGAGAGGGACAGTTCAACTTGGACTTAGGCTAATTCAAAGTCACTTCTAAGGCTGTGTGGATACTCTGATGCATATTGGGGAGGCTGTTCTATAACAAGACAATAAACTACAGGTTATACAATATACTTAGGAGCTAACTGCATTTCATGGGCATAAAAAAAAACATACAGTTTCCAGGTCAAGTGCTGAAGCTGAATATAGAGCACTAGCCTCCACTGCAACCGAGATTACATGGATCACCTATATACTCAAAGATATTGGTGTCACACTTACCACAGCTCCAATACTATTTTGTGATAATCTTAGTGCACTTTACATAACTGTGAATCCAATATTACATGCTAGGACTAAACATGTGGAGATGGACTATCACTTTGTTAGAGAAAGGGTAGCAAGGGGACAACTCATAACACATTTTGTTCGATCACAAGATCAGCTAGCTGACATACACACCAAGGCACTTACAAAGCAACAATTTGCAGCCTTCCGAAGCAAGCTAGGAGTGGTTAATCCACCTCTCACTAGCTTGAGGGAAAGTGTTGGAGACTAGCGTAAAAAAGCAGAATTGTGTTAGCATTAGGAGTATGTATTGCATTAGGAGTGTAAGTGTTGTTATGTATTACTAATAAGAGTTAACCTACAAAGTAGAATTCAAGTAGAACTCTCTTATATTATAACCTGCCAATAGCCTATATACTGAGGTATTGGGCAGTAGTTTTAGATACGAAATATATCAATAATATTAACCTTTTCTTTTCCTTTATGTACTGTGTTTTCTACAAAACAAGTACAGATACCTGCCCTTCTTCGCATAGTCATCAAGAAGGAAATTTGTACAATATTGTTAAGAAATCATGTGATTTTGTGCATCCCCAGCCTCATCCTGTTTTTGATGAAGGATTCTTTACTTAGAGCCTTTGTAAAGATGTCAGCCAGCTGATCTTTAGTCCTGTAGAACTTCTTGGCCATATTCATGGCACTGGCGTTATTACAAATAAGCGGGATGGTGTTTGTGAGTACACCAAAATCTTCCAATTGCTGCTTGATCCATAATGGTTGTGTACAACATGATGCAACAACCACATACTCTGCCTCTACAGTAGACAATGCCACAAAATTCTACTTCTTTGTTCCCCATGAAATCAAAGCTGATCCCAGGAAGTGTGCCATACCTGATGTGCTTTTTCGATCAATCAGAAAACCTGCATAATCAACATCAACATAGCCTATAAGATCAAAAGAGTCACCAGTAGGGTAGAAGAGGACCAGGTCCTGAGTTCCCTTCAGGTATCTCAGGATACGTTTGGCTGCCTTCAGGTGAGACTCTTTTGGTGCTGCTTGAAATCTTGCACACATCCCTACACTGAACACTATGTCTGGCCTGCTTGCAGTGAGGTACAAGAGTGACCCAACAATTCCCCTATACATGGTCTGATTGACTTCCACAGCATTTTAATCTCTATCAAGTTTCACACTAGTTCTCATAGGAGTATCCAACACCTTTGCCTCAAGAAGATTAAATTTCTTGAGCAGCTCCTTGATATACTTCTCTTGGCATATTGAAATCCCTTGAGAGGTTTGTTTGATCTGCAAGCCTAGGAAGAAAGTGAGCTCACCTATCATGCTCATTTCGAACTCACTGCTCATCAACATAGCAAACTCTTTGCACAGTGGATTTGAAGTAGCTCCAAAAATAATATCATCAACGTACACCTGCACAATCAGCAATTCCTTACCTCTAGATTTCAAGAACAAAGTGTTATCAATTTTACCTCTCTTGAACCCATTGGCTAGCAAGAATTTTGATAGGCATTTATACGAAGCTTTGGAAGCTTGCTTTAACCCATACAAAGCTTTGTCCAGTTTCAACACATGATTGGTCAGGTCTGCATCTTTAAAGCCTAGGGGCTGTTTGACATATATTTCCTCCTTCATATTCCCATTCAAGAAAGCACTCTTGACATCCATTTGAAATAGCTTGAACTCAATGTGGGCTGCAAAAGCTATTAAGATTCTGATGGCTTCTATTCTAGCTACAGGGGTAAATGTCTCATCATAATCAATCCATTCTTCTTGTTGTTACCTTGCACCACAAGCCTTGATTTATTTCTTGTAACGGTGCCATGCTCATCAAGTTTATTTCTGAAGACCCATCTAGTCCCCATAATAGTTCTGTCTATTGGTCTGGGGACCAGGTGCCACACTTTGCTTCTCTCAAACTGATGAAATTCCTCCTGCATTGAAAATACCCAGTCTACATCCTGCAATGCTTATTTGATGTTCTTTGGTTCAATAGATGATATGAATGCTAAATGAGCAACTAGATTTCTTGATTTAGATCTAGTTTGAATTTCGGAGTCAAGTGGAGAGATGAGATTGTCCAGTGGATGTGAAGATTGATGCTTTCATCCTGATTTTCTGGTAATCTCTTCTTCTCTGTCAGCATCAGAATCACTTTCACCTTCTTCAATATTTTGAGACACTGTTTCCTGTGATGAACCTGAGGGACCAGGTCCTCCTGAGTGTTTGCATCCTTCTCTTTTGTACCCTGATCATCCTGCTACTTGTTCATCAGTTCCTCAACCTCATAGTCTTCATTGTTCTTATTTCTTGTACCCAATTTATCAAACTTGACGTGCATGTTTTCTTCAACACAAAGAGTTTGTTTGTTAAACACCTTATACGTCTTGCTTGTAGATGAATACCCAACAAATACACCTTTATCACTTCTGGCATCGAACTTGCCTAGATCATCCTTTCCGTTATTCAACACAAAGCATTTGCACCCAAATGGTCTAAGATGAGCAATTAAAGGTTTTTTGTTATTTAATAGCTCATAAGGCTTTTTCTTGATGATAGATCTGATAAGACACCTGTTTGTCACATAGCAGGCTGTATTAACTGCTTCAGCCCAAAAATTCATTGCAATTCCTGAATCGATCAACATAGTTCTAGCAATCTCCACCAGAGTTCTATTCTTTCTTTCAACCACTCCATTTTGTTGAGGAATTCTTGGTGTTGAGAAGTTGTGATTGATAACATTCTCTGCACAGAACCCTTCAAGTAGATAGTTTTCAAACTCCGTTCCATGATCAGATCTGATACTGGCTATCTTGCCATTTAGCTTCAATTGGATGGCTTTGGCAAATATGATCAGTTGTCCAGTTGTCTCATCTTTCGTTCGCAGAAACATGTTCCAAGTGAACCTGGAAAATCATCAACAATGACAAGAATATATTTCTTACCTCATCTGCTTTGGATTCTGATAGGTCCACATAAGTCCATGTGGAGCAGCTCTAGAGGTCTCATTGTACTGACTCCCTTCTTGGCCTTGAATGATGACTTAGTCTGTTTCCCTTTAGCACAGGCCTCACAGAATTTGACATTTGAAAACTTTAGAGTTGGCAATCTGCGGACCAGGTCCCCTGTAACAAGTTTGTTCAGCAATGAAGTACTCACATGACCCAGTCGCCTATGCCACAGATCTGCATCATCATTTTGAGCACTTAAACATGACATATCATCTCCCTCAATGGAATCCAGATTAGCAACATACATATTTTTAACTCTAGTAGCAGACATGACAACCCTTTTGGTAATGTGATTTGTAACCAAACATTTATCACAGATTTGTGAAATGCTTAAAAGATTGTATTTTAGACCCTCCACATAGTGTACATTATTTATTGAATTATCAGCAGATCTCCCTATCCTACCAATACCAAGGATATAACCCTTCTTTCCACCACCAAACGATACACCACCACCTTGGTGTGCTTTCAAAGAGAGGAAGTTTAAAGTGTCTCCAGTCATGTTCCTTGAGCATCCACTGTCCATGTACCAGTACTGACTCCTTCCTCTCTTCTGCATAAGAATCACTTGTTAGATTTAGGAACCCATTTCAAACGGAGTTCCCAGTAACTATCAAAAGGCTTAATAAGAAACCTTCCTGTCCAGGAGGGGAAAGTGTTCTTATTGAAATGATAACGGGGACCAGGTCCCTTGTGTTCTCTTTTATCATTGTTTTCAGATCTGACAAATTTTACATGCTTTACTTTTGCTTTTCTCAGACTCTCACACTTTTCTTTTAGGTGACTATTACGCCCACAATGAGTGCACAACAAATTTTCAGATACAGACACATATTTTCTATGAGGATTATAGGGAGGTTCTATTGGTCTGCATCCCAACCCTTTCTTTCCATTGAAACTCTGATTGGATAGGTTAGAGAGTATCTTAAAGGAATCAGTCCACTTAAGAGAGTGGCTTAGCTCCTCCTTGATCCTACTTAGATCCTTTCTCAGTTGGGAATTAGTTTCAAGAGAAACAACTAGCTTAGACTCCGAAATTTTAAGCTTTTCTTCCAATTCTTCCTCAAAGATACTAAGCTTTCTCTTTCCACTATCTGATACCAGGATCCTCATTAGGAGTTGTATTGCTAGTTTCTAGAGTACCTACCCTTACGCTTATTTCAGAAGCTTGAGACATGAGAGCTGAATTCTCATCCTCACACAAACTTAATCTTTCATTTAACATTAAGTTTTCAGTGGTTCGTTCATCAACGAAATCAATAAGCAAGGCAGCAAGTTTCCTCAATTTTTCAACAAATTATTTTTCTAAATCATCCTTAAGATAAAAAAGGGTTACCTCATCTGGATCTTCCTCATCATTAGACTTAGCCATCAAGGAGAAAATGGAGTTGAAGACATTTTCATCATCTTCAATGGCTATCATTGATACATCATCATGGCTTTCTGCATCTTCTTCTGACTCACTTGAATCATCTCCCCATACAGAAAGGTTTTTCTCACCAACTGATCAGCATGAGCCTTCCTCCGAACATTGCCTAGGACCAGGTCCCTCTTGTGAGGTTTGGTGTCATGAGTTTCCTGCATTTGACTGGGGCAGTCTATCATAAAGTGACCAGGCTTGCTACAATTATGGCATAGATAATTTGCAGTGGCAGTTCTATTGGTAGAGGCTTTCTTTTGGAAACCCCCATTCTTCTTTATGATCTTTTGAAATCTTCTAGTGACATACGCCATCTCATCCTCCTACTCAGTCACCTCACTTTGAGATGTTTTCAAAGCAATGAACTTCTCCTTCTATCCTTTCTTCAAAGTCATTCCCTGCTTCTTGTTCATCTCGTAGGTCTAAAGATTCCCAATCAGTTCATCCATGGGAAGAGTCGTTAGATCTTTGGCTTCTGTTATGGCATCCACCTTGCTTTCCCAAGATTTAGGAAGCACTTTGAGGATCTTGCGAATTTGCTTGCTAATAGGAATAGGCTCACTCAGGCCTCTCAGCTTATTGGTGATAGATGTGAATCTTGAGTTCATCTCAAAGATGGTTTCCCCTTCCTTCATGCTGAAATTTTCGTACTGAGTGGTGAGCATATCAACCTTAGACTCTTTCACTCGCTGGGTTCCTTCATGGGCTGTTTGAAGACAGTCCCAAATCTCCTTGGCAGTCTCACAAAAGGATATTCTGTTGTATTCATCCGCTCCAATTTCACATACAAGAATCTTTTTTGCCTTGTAGTTCTTTTTAATCCTTTTCCTGTCTGCCTCATTGTAGTTTTTTCAGGTTTTGACAACAATAGTGGTAAGCTCTCTATCCTTCACCCCTTTTGTAGGAATATATGGTCCATCAAGGATAATGTCCCACAACTAAGAAACCTCAGCATTGATGTAATCGTGCATTCGATTCTTCCACCATCCATAGTATTGGCCATTGAAACGAGGTGGCCTGGTAGAAGATTGTCCTTCCTCCATATTGGGTGGAGCAGCCATTCCTTCAGGATTTTTTTTTCTTTGTATTAACCAAACTGAAAAGTCAAGCTCTGATACCACTTGTTGGAATGTATGTGTCCACCTATGTAGATGGGACCAGGTGCTCATCACAGTAACAATAATAAACAGTAAAAAATGAAAGGTGAAAGTAAAGATAGACAATCAACTTTACGTGGAAACCTCCTTACTCAAGGGAGTAAAACCACGACCTCGCCTGCCAGGACTTTTTAAACTGCTTTCACTAATCTTCTCAAGCAAAAGTAAAATCAAGTTTACAAACTGAGATTAGCCTCCTAATCCCAACTCTAAGTAATACCTCATATTACTTAGGTGAGCCAGAGCAGATACAACACTGCCCACTACACTAATCCTAGCCGATTAGTATAGACTTTAGACTAAGAAACTAAGTTACCCTTAACCTAGTTCTTACAATGATTCATACAAGTTTGAAACGTTTCTTTCACAAGTGAAACGAATCCTATAATATAAGCACTATTACAAGCAAACAAAATTACAGCTGATACAGAAAGCAATAGAAGCACTTCTATCAAGTCCCTTGCTGTTTTGAAGCTTGAAGATGTCTCTCTTTGAATGAATAATTGACTTGTTATTTGTGTGTTGAATATATTAGACAAAACGAATTATTATTTAATGTACAAACAACCTCGTAACTTTTGATTGGTGAAGTACTCTGCTCCTTCACCAACTTTTTGACGCGGACAGCTTTACAACTGTTCAGCACTTTGACACTGGACGAGTATTCATACTCTGCAGAGGACCATGTCCCTGCACTTGTGAGGAGATCATCAAAACATCTAGGAACATAAATATATATATATATATATATATATATATACACACACAGTATTGGCACCACTTGATACAAGTGAAAGGTTTAGTTTACCATTTTATTGAATAAAATTACACAAACAACTAACTTGAGCACAAAAGTGGCCCAAGTCGGATCCTACGGTACAAAGATGAAATTGAAATGCCTAAAAATAAAGTAAGCAATTATGGAAAAAATCGAACCAAAACCTAAGAGAAAACGATAGCCGTAGAGGCATTCTTCTCCATTCGATTGACCCTTCTCTCTCCTCCTCCGACCTTACTTCGACCATCGTTTCTCAGTAACACAACACGAGCTTTAGTGACATCCAAAGAGACGTTTACGAGTCTCACAAACGCCATAGATTCAATCTCTTTAAAGACTTCGTCAAATCACAAATCGTGCTACTACAATCATTTTAAAGGTAAGGTCCTAGATCCCAATCAACTTAGCGTATAGATGGCTAAAGTGAGGTTTAATCTACTCTTAAGTTCTGCAGATTACTCTCTCAAGGAACTAATAATGCTACATGAACTCTCAGATTTATTAGGTATATACCTTTTTCTTCATTTAAATCTTTCAAAGCTTTTATACATATATATGAAGGTGAACTAAGATCGTAGCATTAATTGAGAGAAAACCCTAAACGAGATATCCTTGTCTGCCCTTTGCTTGTTATCTTCTTGTTTTTGTGGCTATTGATTTTTGAGTAGTTCCTATTCATGTTGTATGACATGTTTTGACTCTTTTTCAGCCTGATGTTAGCAACTTTGTTTTTCTCTAATTCGAGTATAACTTTAGCGTTCTATGGCAACTCTTGAATCATATGATATTGTTTGATGTTTGTGCCATTCCTCTATCTTCCACTACAATAACCCAAGGTATTTTTCACTGGCCTTCCAACACCATTTTTGAAACTACAGAATCATTTTTCATTGTAAGATGAAGAATATAGTTGCAAATACAATATTCAACCCCAACTCTCAAAGCCCTCACTTTTGCCTCCAAATCTTACCTCCAATATTCTAGCTTCTATATCAGGAAATTTTCATTTAACCACTTGACTAGTAATTAAAGGGTGAAAATCTCTAAAGCTCTAATTTATAAAGACCAAGTATTTGGTAATTGTTCAACCCAGAGATATCTATAGCTAGGAAGCTAATAAATACATGCTTTTATTAAATTCCTTGATCATAGAAAATTTAGACATCTTTCTACCATAATAGATGATATTCCTTCTTTTCCAATTTGCAAAATAATAAATATTGAAACGGTTCTAACCAGAGGTTTAAGCTTAGCAATGGTCTCCACAGACCTACTATTTCAAAATAAAGCATTTTGAGTAGTATATAAAATTGAATTTAACCCCTTTTAGTTTGTCTTTGTTGGTTTAACACTATTTTCTTGTATTTCACCTTTTTCTCTTTTATCATTCTTTTGTTTTCCTTTCTTACCCTTTGTAATAACTTATGAAAATAAATCAGTTTGTTTACAAATCTGTTCCTCATTAATAACATAATCTTCTTCATCTTTGTCTTCTACTGAAACTTGAGGACCCTTAATGAGTAGTTTCTGATTTCCAGCATCATCATTTTTAGCACCTTATGAGAGACTAAAGCATGTAGATTCTCCATGGGTTGAGATTTTTCAGATATTGATAATGTATATGCTAATTCTCCCATGTTTCTGTCTTTATCAAATCCTCAAGTCTTTCCTTATGTTCCATTGGATAACTTTCATCCTTACTGCCAATTGCTGCAATTTGTAAAGGAACCTAGTATGTTTCTTCTCCTTATTCATTTCACATAGTAATCTCTCTTTCAAGTACCACTTCTATTTCAGTAATATAAATATCAATATCGTGTGGTCCTTCCGACTCTCTTCTGTTTAAGGAGAGTATTCCTTTAATAGTGATTCTTCTCTGCTAACCTCATCATCTTGCTTCATATTCTTATCAAAACAATTGCTTTCACTTGTGTCCTGATTACTTTCTTCTATCTTTTCATGCATTTGTTGTTTTATTGGTATTGTTATTAAGAATTTAATCATGGGATTTAAAATAATTTTTTAAATAAATTTAACTATAAAATTTGTGATTTATTATAATGTTTTATCAACTAGTACTCCTTTTGTTTCAACCAAACTTAATACGTCATTTGCACTTATTTTTGCAACTGTTGTGTTCTCACATTGCAAGAGTGCGTGAGTAGTTTAAAGAACAGTCTCTAACCAATATAAATATGCCATGTGGCATTTCAAATTGATTTCTTTTTTTTTTAGAATAAAGATCCCTCTTCCCCAAATCACTTCAAACACCATTAACTAGTATTGAAGCTTGCTGGAGTGTCTATGGCCGAGTTAGCACTATAGTATTTCTCGAAGTTTGATTCACTGTCACAAGACAAGTACTCCGTTAAGTCATCCTCGATTCTGGACTCGTCATTTGCTTCTCCTATCTTCTTCGTCATTGCGATGGTACAATTTATCATCGTCGACATTTTATATTTTTGACGGAGATGATGAAAAGATAACAAAAGTGAAAAGAAAAAATGAAGAGAAAAAAGGTCATTGTTAGTCACCATTTTATCTGACGAAAAATCATTTTTCTGCGATAATGACAGATTAATGGTGGTTAGCCATGGTTGCTTCCACCATTTGAGGCGAAAGGCCTCTTGGTGCTAATAGAAGTATTTGTATAGTTCCAAGAATAGAGGAAAAAAATAAAATGATGATTTTTTCCCAATAATTACAATGATAATAGAATAAAAATAATAGATTGATTTTTGTTTACTATTTCTAATTGAAGTTAATTGTCTTTTTTTTATTTAATGAAGAAGGTTAGGGAAAGGGAAGAAGTAGATAGGAATGGAGAGGTGTTGTGGGGGAGGGGGAGTGGACAGTATTTTTCCTTTATTTATAATAAAGAAAAATCTTTTTTCATATTTATTTTATAATTTATGACATTTAACACGTGGCAATTTGATATTGGAGCGTGAAAATCATACATTTTCTCACAACTGGGTTTAATTGAAAATTGAGGCAATGTTATTACTTTCAAATTGTTTAGGGGGGGTGTTAGGATCCCCGTAAAATTTAAGTGTCTCTTTACAAAAAGAGTATTAGTTCAGGGTGAACTTTACGTATTTTCTCTCTCTTTTGATCAAAGTTTTTCTTCCACAATGTTTGAACTTTAAAAGACTGTGGTTTATAGTATTCCTTCCCTTTAGGGGCAGACCCACCTTGGCCAAAGGGTGTCAAGCGACACCCCTTCATCGGAAAATTACATTGTATATAGAGGTCAAATATTGGTTTAATATATATATATATATATATATATATTATTGGCACCTCTTGATACAATTGAAAGGTTTAGTCTTGTGGTTAAGGGTTGTAAATTTAATTTGTGGTTGTGTGATCAAACCCTATTGGGCTTATATTATAATTACATCGTTCTTTTTTTTTTATCTACAAAAACAAATAATCTAAATTGGGCAGAGCCCATTTTATTGAATAAAATTACACAAACAACTAACTTGACCCCAAAAGTGGCCCAGGTCGGATCCTACGGTACAAAGAGGAAATAGAAATGCCTAAAAATAAATTAAGCAATTATGGAAAAAATCAAACCAAAACCTAAGAGAAAACGATAGCCGTAGAGGCATTCTTCTCCATACGATTGACCCTTCTCTCTCCTCCTCCGACCTTACTTCGACCATCGTTTCTCAGTAACACAACACGAGCTTCAGTGACATCCAAAGAGACGTTTACGAGTCTCACAAACGCCATAGATTCAATCTATTTAAAGACTTCGTCAAATCACAAATCGTGCTGCTACAATCATTTTCAAGGTAAGGTCCCTCCCAATCAGCTTAGTGTATAGATGGCTAAAGTGAGGTTTAATCTACTGTCACTTTGAGTTCTGCAGATTGCTCTCTCAAGGAACTGATAACGCTACATGAACTCTCAGATTTGTTAGGTATATACTTTTTTCTTCATTTAAATCTTTTAAAGCTTTTATATATATATATATATATATGATGGTGAACTAAGATCGTAGCATTAATTGAGAGAAAATCCTAAACGAGATATGCTTGTCTGCCCTTTGCTTGTTATCTTCTTGTTTTTGTGGCTATTGATTTTTGAGTAGTTCCTATTCATGTTGTATGACATGTTCTGACTGTTTTTCAGCCTAATGTTAGCAACTTTGTTTTTCTCTAATTTGAGTATAACTTTAGCTTTCTATGGCAACTCTTGAATCATATGATATTGTTTGATGTTTGTGCCATTCCTCTAACTTCCACTACAATAACCCAAGGTATTTTTCACTGGCCTTCCAACACCTTTTTTGAAACTAAAGAATCATTTTTCATTGTAAGATGAAGAATATAGTTGCAAATACAATATTCAATCCCAACTCTCAAATCCCTCACTTTTGCCTCCAGAGCTTACCTCCAATATTCTAGCTTCTATATCAGGAAATTTTCATTCAACCACTTGACTAGTTATTAAAGGGTGATTATCTCTAAATATCTAATTAACAAAGACCAAGTATTTGGTAAATGTTCAACCCAAAGATATCTATAGCTAGGAAGTTAATAAATACATGTTTTTATTAAATTTCTTGATCATAGCAAACTTAGACATCTTTCTCCCATAATAGATGATATTCCTTCTTTTCCAATTTACCAAATAATAAATATTGAAACGGTTCTAACCAGAGGTTTAAGCTTAGCAATGGTCTCCACAAACTTAATATTTCAAAATAAAGCCTTTTGAGTATTATATAAAATTGAATTTAACCCCCTTCTAGTTTGTCTTTGTTGGTTTAACACTATTTTCTTGTATTTCACCTTTATCTCTTTTATCATTCTTATGTTTTTCTTTCTTACCCTCTATAATAGCTTATGAAAATAAATCAGTATGTTTACAAATCTGTTCCTCATTAATAACATAATCTTCTTCATCTTTGTCTTCTACTGAAACTTGAGGACTCTTTATGAGTAGTTATTGATAATGTATATGCTAATTCTCCCATGTTTCTGTCCTTATCAAATCCTCAAGTCTTTCCTTATGTTCCATTGGATAACTTTCATCCTAACTGCCAATTGCTGCAATTTGTAAAGGAACCTGGTATGTTCCTTCTTCTTATTCATTACACATAGTAATCTCTCTTTCAAGCTTCACTTCTCTTTTAGTAATATAAATATCAATATCTTGTGTTTCTTCCGACTCTCTTTTGTTTAAGGAGAGTATTCCTTTAATGGTGATTCTTCTCTGCTAACCTCATCATCTTGCTTCACATGCTTATCAAAACAATTGCTTTCACTTGTGTCCTGATTACTTTCTTCTATCTTTTCATGCATTTGTTGTTTTATTGGTATTGTTATTAAGAATTTAATCATGGGGTTTAAAATAATTTTATAAATAAATTTAACTATAAAATTTGTGATTTATTATAATGTTTTACCAACTAGTACTCCTTTTGTTTTATTTATTTTGCACCTGTTTAGCCACAAATTTAAGGAAATTTTTTTTTAAAAATAAAATAAAATTAAGGTCTTAAATTTGCTATAATATTTACGTGACTATAAAACAATATCATTAATATTAAAATGAATTTTTTGTTATAGTTCAACTGTTTTTAAATAAATTAGGTTGTTTCACAAATCGCAATGAGTTAAAAATGAAATGAGATATGTAATATGAAAATTTCATTGTAAAATTTAAATTTGTTTCAAAGATAAAGATTAACCAATCGATGTTAAAAAACACACTAACAACTATATCTTTTTGCACTCTACTATATAAATATTCTTTTTATGACGGTAAATACACATTATATAGTAATATGATTTTCCTAAGTAAGTAAATAAAAAATATATATTCAAAAAAATTTTAAAAAATCCTGATCAGTATATGAAATCCTCAATGTACGTGGTATAACTCTAATTTAAATAGAAACCCATTGATAATACCTTAACATTTGCAAATAGCTACAAAAAAAAACTCGTGAAAAAAAACCCTAGGACTTTTTCTTTCACTTGCGGCTCCTTCAATTCCTAGGCAGTAGCTGTGCAGCCCTCTCATAGCTGCTACGACAACAGGCCTCATCCCGAGGCAATCCAACCCACCCTACTGCCCCAAACCACCACATACGCCACCCTTGTCGATTCCAATACTCTTAACCCCAAACAATCTGTCCTAATTAACTAAAAACAATCGTAAAAATCTATCGAAATTGTTCATGAAGACACTACTATCACGTTTTCAATGGAAGACATGAAAGACTTTATGATCGAAGAGGGATTATATGAAGCATTGGTGTTTAAATTATCTCATCGTGCGTCAGATTTGAAGGTATTAAGGTTGATTTTGCCGAAACATCTTGGTACCAAAGGCAATTGTTTAACTGGCTTACTTGCTCTAAGACAAATTTTGTTGGGATTTGATCAATATGAAGATTTAATACTAGCTTTATCTCGCTAAATTAATTATATTCTCTACAATGGAGAAGAGCACCAATATAGGGTATTTCCATGGTCCATTTGATATACTCCTAAGGAGGAAATAACGTTAGTTGTGGTTTGAATTTCTTTACCGGACTTATCTCCTAATTTGTGTGATTGCAAAGAAGAACGAGCCAAGAGTCTTAGCGTCAAATACAATTGATTTGGATGAGGATTCTCTTGATGAAGATGAGGAATAGCTAGACATATGCTTTGATAGAGGTTCTAGCGAGGGGGATATACCACCTAGGTAATAAAGAAGTAGAAGCAATAAAAGCAAAAAGAAGACACATGGAAGGCAACATAGTTGAGACAATAAAGTCAGTAAGGATCTTATTCCAAGACACCTACTGATAATGATGCGACATGCAAAGCAGAACCATATGACAAATATCAATAGGTTCAACAAGATCCAATAAATCCATAAAGAAGGTATGATTTATCAAGTGTTGTTGGAAAGGTTTGAAGAAGAAGTCAAGAGAAAAATACTTCAAGTTACTTTTGATGGACAATCAATCCTTTTTAATTCATGCTTTCGTAATAGAAAATTTGAGGTTGATAACCTAACCTTCTTCTTGATTGTCATATTTTTACATTATGTAAGCATCCTTATTTGTAATATCATCATGGAGTGTATTACAAACTCTGTAGTGATCACAAAATGCTTAGTTCTCTCTAGCTCTTATATTATTCATGCTTGTTAGTTAGTAAAAGTTAGGTACTTCATTAGAATTGGTAAGGTAGGACCTAGACCCCCTTGCTTGTACTTATCTCTATTGATATCTTATTATTCTTAATAAAAGGCTATTGGACACTCTATCTAGTGATAAATTTGCTTAAAAACATTTGCAAATATTTTTTTTCTTCCCCGTTAACAAAGTTGTTAAGTAGAACAAAAGGTGAAAACACCTTTCTATGATAAATTCTTTTTTGTCTTATGGTCTCCCAAGAATCACCACAAATAAACAACATCCACCCTTACCCCAACATGTCCATGAAACAAAGGTTGCATCCTAACCCTTCCACCCCCTTAACCCCATTAACAAAAACAACAACAACAACCACTCCTACATGGCTATATGGAGCAATGATAGAATACCTAGCCCTACCATCACCACAACCCCAAACCCATCAGCAAGAGCAAATCAACCCATATATGTAACCCGCAAAAACCTTTTCCATCAACCCTTATAATTAGAGAAGAGATGATGACCAAAGAAACCTTTTGTTGATGATTTGGACCGTCTTTTACTCTAATTTTTGAATCTTTTAAAGATTCTCCCTCTAAGAATTCTTGGGAGGCCCTAGGGTTCTCAAAAGATGAAGCAACCACAAGTTTTAAGTATATATATTTTTAGTATTGCTTTAATTATGTGTCTATCATTTGATTTAGGAAAGAATTAACTTATTATATACACTTTCTCAAATTACTTAAGTGGTGAATCATGCAGATTCAAGTGTTGGTGTTATTAGTGTTGCTTCTTCAGAAAATCATGATAAGAAACCCCTTGAAAGGTCTAAAGACCGAGTTGTTTCTTCTTTACAGAGTTGTGGGGCATCCCATAGGACTTCTTAGAGGGGTTTTCTCAAGGAAAATCTCTAGGAGATTCAGACATTAGAGTAGGAGAACGACTCAAACCATCAACAAAAGACTTTATCGACCATTCTCTCTTCTTTTGTTGTTGGGATTGATGAAAAATGATTTTTACGGATAACATATATGAGTTAATTTGCTCTTGTTGGTGTATTTAGGGTTGTGGTGGTGGTGGGGTTAAGGGTGCTGCCATTGCTCCATGGCCATGCGGGAGTGGTTGTTATTGTTCTTGTTAATGGGGTGAAGGGGTTAGTGATGCAACCATTGTTCTATAGGCATGTGGGAGTGGTTGTTGTTGGAGTACTGATGGTGATTCTTGAAAGTCCATAAGACAGAAAAGAATTTATTGTAAAAAGGTGTTTTCACTTTTTGTTCTACAGAACAACTTTATTAACGGGGAAGGAAAAAATGTTTCCAGAATATTAGGAAATTGTCAATGAATTTATATTTAAATTAGAGATTAACCATGTATATTAAATCCTGATCAATCATAATGCAATCCTCAACATTTTCTTTTTTTAATAATACGAGAGTATTATTAATAAATTTTATATACGCTTCAACTAGTTTTCTTATATAATTTTATATATGCATGCTATTGTGGTCCATAAATTAATCTCTGCAAATAATAATTAAAGGTATGTCTCATCCCGATAATCTTGGAAAGTCAATCTGCTGCCATTCTTGAAAAAAAAGAGTACTTTTTTCAATAATACACAATTAAGTTTGGTGCCAAATGTGAGCATAACTTTTGTAATTTCATTATTTTCTTTATGGGTACCCTAAAAAGTAGAAAAGAAAAACTTGTCCTTTTGATTCTTATAGTTTAGTTTAAGATACTACATGAACGTATGCATTCTTATAGTTTTGGATCTATGGATTAGTTATACATCCTATATGATGGTATTATAGGATGCACGTATTATTAATATATTTTATTTGGTGATATTAGTAGTACATATAATTTAATATCATGAGATTGATCTATATAAAGATAAAAATATCCCTCAAATAATTATTTACTCATTTCATTTATTTTGTTGATTTATGCTTTATATTTATACTAATATATTTTTAAAAATTATTATTATTATTTATGTGAAATGATTTCTTGAATAGTATGATGAATACTAGACAAGTCAAGAGCATATCAAGATTTGGAAACCCTAATTTATTCACTTATCTTTAGCTAGCAATATTTGTACACCGTTTCTTCCTTCAACTAGTGTGCCCCAAATCCCCAACACACAATGCTCTTAGGCACAAGTGCTTCACCCTTTCCGGTATCACCTAATAGAGTAGTAAATTTAGTTAAATAAATTAGCTTATAAATTTTATTATTTAGAGAAAATTATTTATTGCTGAATAAATTTAATACAAATCAATATAATAATTAAAATGTGAGTTGTTTAACATTTACTAATTGAAAAGACAGGTATATCACCACATGACGTTTGTGATCTTATTAATTGAATGTATTATTTGTTGATATATATGTGATTTTTTAATTATTTGAATTTTGAAAAATTTATAAAATTGCATACATATTAAAACTACAACTTGCAATTTTAATATGTAAATGTAGATAATTCATTCGATTTTACTATTGTTTACCGTCTTTTCAATTTTAAAAGTTGATGATCATCTTTTTTAAATTGAAAATTGATGTCTTGTGAGTGATCAATTTATTAAAATGAAAATTATTTATCCTCAAATAATCACGTGAGAAAATAGCAAACACGACAACAAAATTGTTCTTCTCCTAGCTAGTTAGAAGACCATAAAAAAATTATATTGTCTTACAATTATCTACCTTGACTCAATTACATAATAATTCAAGGGTATAATAGGAAAAAAAAGCTTTTTATAAAGTTTTAATCTAAACACAAGATAAGGTGGGAAGCAATGAACCAAACACTTGATAAAAAATAAACCTTGCATTACTAATCCATATACTACTTGTCCCTGCATTACTAATCCATGTGTTATTACTTTTTGTACCAAACAACACCTAATTAGATTAAGCAGATATTCATGTTGAGTTTTTCCCAAACTTTTGGTCAGTATATCAGCTAATTGATCTTTGGTAGACACATGATTGGTTCTAATCATTCCTTACAAATACTTTTACTTACAAAGTGACAGTCTATGTCTATATGCTTAGTTCTCTCATGTTTCATGAGATTTGCAACAATTTGTATTGGTGCCTTACTATCACATATTTGTTGGAGAGGAACCAATACTTCAGGGGGGGGGGGGGGGGGGGGGGGGGGGGGGGGGGGGGGGGGGGGGGGGGGGGGGGGG
>JAJOOF010015632.1:0-25620 GCA_029582545.1 Solanum lignicaule
ATATATATATATATATATATATATATATATATATATATATATATATATATATATATAAAACGTGCATATAAGGTAGATGTAACCAAATAACATAAATCAAAGGAAACACATAATATAATTTAAAGGAAACAAGGAAATATAAGAATGGAAACCAACATATATCTATATATATATATATATATATATCATAGATTATTATAAGTGGGAAGATGTTAACTTCAAAGTTGGATTACGATTTTACCCCTTCACTAAATTTAAATATTATTAAAAAAAACTAACTATCATATATTATTATAAGTGGGAAGATCTTACCTTCAAAATGGGATTACGATTTTACCCCTTCACTAAATTTAATTATTATTAAAAAAAATAATTAATAATAATTATATGGTATTAATCCATTATATTTCTAGATAGAATTAATTCACGAAATTCTAAAAACGAGTTTGGTAGATGAAGTGTTTCGTAACAACAAAAGACAGTAAATTATATCCCTTAAAAACTAAAATATTCTTAAACATTAAACAACAAAATGTCCTTTGAATTACCAGACATCTTAATATGGCACACATATTTAGATTTTAGTTAGAAACTTTACATATCTCAACTTTAACCAATCTAATTCTCATAGATGTTATGTATATCATCAATTTTAAATGATTTTTATAATTTCTAACTTATAATTATACATACCAACAAGTTGTTTTCAAAATCACTTTATATTAATGCATTCACTTTGTTATTCCGATGTATAATTGTTGATAGATGATTATTGGTGGATGTAATTATATTGCTCATCACACTCACTTTATGTTAATGCATACACTTAGTTATTCTAATGTATAATTGTTGATGGATGTTATTGCTCATCACATATGCAACGAAAAAGAGGTAAATCTATTTATGCTTTTGTTACTCATTGAGGAAGTTCTTCCATTCTTTTAAACTGGAACTGTTTCTCTCTTTAATTTTTGTTATTTAAAGTTTTAGAATTCATTAGCTATTTTATTGTTTTTAGTCTACTCTATTTCATCTTATTTTCAAATATTTGTGGGATGAACATAATGTACATCTGAAGTTGTATAATTTATTGTGATGCTATAATAATGTAATGGATATTGATACATTTTTATATATTCTCTTCAAACATTATATGACATCTTCACAACTAATAACTCATGTGAAATCTACATATCAAAATGGTACAATTTCTTAAAACTATTTGATATCATTGTCAAATTGTCCATTTGATGTTAAGCTTTAATCTGGTGTTACACTCCTTCTCTTTTGATTGCTTAGTTTTATGAATAACTATTAATACATATTGTAATTGTATTTAAATCATTTACAAATATTTATACGCAAAGTCCCTCATCTAGTATTAGATATAACAAATATGGTGCTCTTTTAATCTCTCTCGATGATTAACTTGAGCCAAGAGCTAAAAACTAATGTCTCGTTGGTGAGTTCATCTTTAGCATAATACTACTAATTAAAATTTTATACTTCTTTTCATACGGTTAAAAGTCAAATGAATAGTAATAATGGGTACATTCATCATCAATGGAATTTAGGGTAGGATGATATCTTACTATTCTTGTAGTAGGATAGTAAATACCAGGGGGTGTTTGTTTGTACTCCATAAGCAAAAAAAGCCTTTAACATAATGAAATCTATGATATTTATTTCCATCTCACTCCTCAATAAGAACAATAACATTTTATATTCAACATTGTGATCTATGGAGTTAGAAACTTCTTCATCCATCTCTCATAGATATCCATCATAGCCTCTCTGTAACACATCTCGAAAGGATAAATTCCTCACATGTTCAGGAGATAAAGTTTTCTTATATCATAGAGCAGAAGGTGGAATATAAAAAATGATGTTCTTAGTATTTAGTAGTAAGATGACATTAAATATCTAAACTTCATTATCTTAATGGTTTGTTTTGCTTATGATGTACAGAGGGAATCCACATGCTATTTATTATCTTAGTTCATGAATGATAAAATATGATTCTTCCCTAAATTCGATTGATGAATAATGTAATTGTTATTACTATTCATTTTGTTTTGAACCGAATGAAAAGAAGTTGACAATTATTAATAGTATTCTGCTAAATATATACTCACCCACAAGATAGTGGATTTTAACACTTGGCTCAAGGGAATCATGGAGAGATTAAAAGTGTACTCTGATACTTATTTCAGATACATGCTGTAGTAGAATATTGCATCGAAGGAGAAATATATTTTATATGTACTCACGATAAAAGATTCATAATGGCATACAATATTATGATGCAAAATTTTAGAATTATCTCATTGCGGAATGATGTAAAAGATGTTCTATTAAGAAACTTTTAAAACTTTATTGAAGTGAATGAAAATTAGTAGTCAATGATCGTTCATTATGGGATAGCCAAGAGATAAAAATTAACGTATTGTGTGTGAGTTCATATTTAGCGGAATACTAATCATCAAATTTTTATATTTATTTTCATCCGGTTAAAAGTCAAATGACTAGTAATACGGGATAAATTCATCATTAATGAAATTTATGGAAGGATAATGTTTTACTATTCTTGTAGTGGGATAATAAATATACGGGGTGTTCGTTTGTACTTCATAAGCAAAATAAATCTTTAACATAATAGAATCTATGATATTTAATGGCATCTTACTCTTCAATATAAGAGCAATGACTTTTTTACGTTCCAATTTTTGATATATGGTTGATGAATAACGTTTCAAGCACACGTCATTCAATTCTAGGTGTAAAAAATCGTTAAGCAATATAAAACCCAACAAATGAGTTGGGGTCGAATCCCATAGGGAACGGTACGTGTTCAAATTCAATTAAGAAGTACGAATGTGATCTGACTAGATATAGGAATAGAAATTATCAAAAAAGACATGAAACAAATCAAAAGGGGTGACATGAATGTTAGATGGGGTTTTTTTTAGTTCGCAATTATCAACTATAACACAGTCACAAACAATTTGAAATAACAATAAGAAGAGGAATTCTCGAAATGTGATCGATTATAGGCAAATTTCGATATATGGGTAATTGAAACTACTATTAAATAGCTAAAAATCAGTGGGTAGGCAAGACTATAAGGGAGATAGCTTTCTCTCGAACAACTATCCCAAATCAGGTGATTTCTTTCGAACATCAACAAGCATAGCAATGAAGAACAACTCACACCTTAATTCATCCACTCTCTCGAGCTAGATGGAAGGGATTGGGTTTAGGATTCACTCTCTCGAGCTGAACACAGCTCAACCCAATACCTACAAATCATTAATCAATAATCTTACTTCTAAAACCTCTCTCTCGAGCAAGCTAAGAACACAAGGTTAGAACTGCATTTGCAACTACAGTTCATAAATTAAACCACAACTAATGATTAAACCCACTTCAATATAGCATTTAAACTAGTAATTAACAATACCCATAAACTAATTCAATCCATAATCACATGATCACACCCCAAGATTTGGGGTTTTAGCCAAACATCATAAAAGAGTGAAAACGGTTACCAAATCGATTAGCCATCAACTGGGTAAGAGTAATTAAGCCTTTACAATGCTTCAATTTGTAGTAAATTTGAAACCCACTTGCAAAATCTCCAAATTGAGTCTAAAAAAGCATTCAAGTCTACTAAGAAACTATCAATAACTCAAGAGAAAATTGTTCTAGACTAATTCAGCATATTAAATTAACTGTTCAAAATCTAATTTATAGTCGCCAAAAATAAGCCATGAAGGGACATTAGGTGAGGTAAGTCGGGTTCGCCGAGTGGTTCGGAGAACCACCCTTTGATCTCTTCTATCGCCTTTTTGCCTTGTCTCTCAGCATCCTCAAGTCCTGTAACTTTGGGAGATCACTCTTTGCATCGCAGAATTGCTCGGTGATTCGCCGACTGCCCCTTTTCTATCGCCGACTTGGTTTCTTCCTTCAGGGTTGTCACACTGGAACTTTAGGCGGTCAAAATAGCCACTCGGCAATTCGCCAAGTGCTCTTGGCGATCATCAGGCTTGCCTTTCTTCACTTCTTCAGTTTGTTTTGTTCCTTTTTGCCTGTTAGTGTCCTTGATTTGCTCCTCAATCCATATACATGAAAATCAAGGCTTTAACATTAATTTATGGCACAAATTAAGCATTTGAGGACACTAAATCTATATAAATAAAGCCCCAAATGAGTCCAAATCTTGGACTCATCAACACCCGCAACTTAAACTTTTTCTTGTCCTCAAGTAAAACTCAAGATCAGCAGTTCAAAAAGGATGTCTCAAATAGTGCTACATAAGACTCAACTTGAATGCACAGAACAAGGTTCAACTTACTCATGCAATAATCAATTGTGCACTCAAAGATTCAAATTATGACTCACCATTATCAAAGATGCTCAAGTTCACAATACTTGCTTCAAATGCAAGTTCAAGCTCAACACAGGTACTCAAATGCCCTCGCAACAAAGATGATTCCATATTCACACAAAATTCTTCAATAATTTAGAGTTCCGGAAACACATATAACTCTCACACTCACAAAGATTAACACATGCATGAATTCACCCATAGGTTTGCCCTTATTTTCCAATCAACATTTGTTTCAGCTCACTCAAGATCACAAAGGTCTTTTCAAAGCTTGTAACTGGGCTGAGCGTAAAGGTATGATCATTTAGGCTTAGTGGCCTCTACCTTCATGAAGTATGGTCTAAACATCACTTTCCTCCTTTTCTTTAACATTTCAATCATTGTCATAATCCACCCCATTATTCAACTTCATATGAATTATCGGATACCCCATTTCTTTTGTAACTTCCACTACTTTATTTCCCAACTTTTTCATTCTTTTTCTTTGCTTTCTTCTTTTCTCTTTTTCTCTATTTTTTTTACATAGAGGGGTTCCATCTTTTTCAAAATCATTACTCAAGGGGGACTTTCTCACACTTCTTGATTTTCCTTCTCTTTTCACCAGACCCCCAACTTAGGCTTTTTGCCTAAGTTGGCTATTCAACAAACCACACTTAATGAAAGTTATGGGTAAATGGATAAAGAGGGATCATAATTGTTCAAGTTTCTTCCAAGAACGGGATAAGGCTCAAGAGGGTTCAAGCAAGGTTCACACATCTCACAAGGTTGGCCACAAAAGAGGTATATTGTCAAATTGTTTCACTCTTCAAAATTATTGCCTAAGATCATTTCAAGTGCTTGTATCACTTAGTCAACCGGAGCAACGGGGCAAATTCTAGGTGTCATCGCACACATTGTTCAAAGTAATCTCATCACACAAGGCATTGGCACTAATATCAAACAAGACTCCACACTTTCTAGCTAGTGTGCAATGTTCATCACAAGAGACTCACTTGATAACCGGCTAGTCACAACGAGATGCTAAAAGTTCACACATTGTCTATGCAACTTCATTGGCCTCATCGTAGCCGCACATTCATTTCGTTCAGTTAAGAGTACTATTCAAGTCATCGGTATTGATCACAACTGATACTCAAATTTGCACAAGAACAACCACAATCACACACAATAGAGGTGGCAATTTTTTTTAAAAAATAGGTTCAAACCTATTTCCATTCAAAACAAGGGGCCACAAGCTCAAGCATCCACAAGATTAAGATCAAAACACATATATAGATCAACAAAACCCAATATTGACAAATAAAATAGAATCACAAGATCTAGGTAGCGAAATAGCTCACCCCGCCCACAAAAAGAAAGCAGTTGTCCTCAAATGTAACTAAAATAAAAATAATCAATAAAAACAACATAGAGGGAGGTAAAAATGTCATCCTACTAGGCTAAGCTTGGGGTGAAGTCTGTATCACAGTCGCTCCATCTGTCAGGGAATCAGTGCCCGAAGTGACACTTTGAGGTTGGGCATCAGTGCCCGGTGTAGCAACAGTTGTGGCTCCGCTAGAGCCGGCCATAGTAATGTCTCTCAAGGATGTCTAAACAACCGAATGTACCATCGCTTCCCCGACCTTAGTCAGGCCCTCATAGGTGGTTTCCTCCTGAACATCAAGTTGTTCCTCATCAAGCGGCTCTACAACCGCGTCATCAGCTCGTACCTCATCTCCGGTAGTAGTCAGAGGCACATCAGAACATGTCGGAATATCTGTGTCCAGGTCGTCAGGGATCTCCACGGTCCCAAAAATCAGAGACATATCAGTGGACTTCAGCTGGTCCATATCTTTCCTCAACTCCGCAATCGCGGCCTTTAAGGCCGTCACCTCATGAGTGGCTCCCTGACCTCTCTCACACACCTTTATCCTTGCAATGATGGCATCAATAGATACTCTAAGAGGTTTCAATGTAGTGGTGAGAGCTCTCTCAATCATCCCAGGGACCGCAACCTCTAGCTTGGAGGCACGCACATCAGCGGAATGGTCTAGGTGCCCCATCCGTAGCAGCATGACCTGGGTAAGTGGAGGTCAGGATGTAGTAGTGATATCAGCAGACCTATGAGGTAGGGGAGCGGTAGAAAAATACAGAGTCACTGAGGGGGCAGAGCTAGAAATACCTGAAGGCCCAAAGGCTGAAGTAGGCAATACTGCCTCTATAGGTAATGTCTCAATATCAACTGTCGTGGATGTATCCACCAGAGCTGCCCTCCTTCTCTCAGCCACATCCTTCAAGTATTCGGCCTCAATATGCCGGATGTCAATAGAGAAAGTGAGAGTGACTTCCACATCTGCCTTCTCATCTCGCAGAACACGGGCCCGTCTACATAGCTTGGTGATCAACAATGGAAATTGAAGAGATGTATGGCGCTGCCTGGCCCTCATGGCCATCTCTTGCTCGATGATCACACCCAAGTTTAGTTTCTTCCTAGCAATGATGGATCCAAGATAGGACGCCTTTGTGTGGCGGAGGATAGACTCATTCTGGAATGGCATGATTCTGCTACTAATAAACCCGAACCAATACCTCGCTGCCACATTGAGGTCTTTCTTCTCTATTGGCACTCCAATTTCGATCCATCTAAGAGTATTGTCAGAAAGGAGAGGGGCCAACCAACTTTTCATATAGTCTAATGACGTTCTATGGATCATACTCTGGTAGTCATCTGCAAAGTTATAAGTGCATTCCAAGACGACATTGATATTATCACTTTCCCATTTTACCTTCTTCCCCCGGACAACCACATGATCCACTTGTTTGAAGACACTAGCCTTTCTCTTCCCTTGTGGTATTGAATCTCTGTAAGCTGAGTAGAACTCCCGGACCCAATTAGGAATGTAGGGACCCCGGGGTTTATTGAAAATCTAGAAGTTATGAGACTTAAGGGTGCTCCATATCTCTGAATATATGTCCACCACACCATCTGTAAACAACCTCTTCTCCTCAATGATAGTCCTCAGTACCTCGGCCTTTAGTCTGTTGAGAGATCGGGGAAAAGGACCCTATACAGGTGGTGCTGGGACCACCGTCTGATCTGAATCTGGAGGAGTAGGAGTCTGAGGCACCCTTATCCTTGACGGATAATGAATCCCCTTTGAGAGCATTTATGCTTTCCGGGCCAGTAGAAGTTGGTCATCCTCAGGATTAGAGATGGCAACCTGAGAATCGTGGTGTTCTCCGTTGCTGTATGATGTGGTAAGGTGAGTCGCGTAGACTCCCTCACTATCGGAGCTGACCTCCGGTGACTCAACCACGGGAGCCTTGCCTTTCCTTTTCCTTTCCCTCCCTTGATGGGGAGTTTGGATGTCTTAGCCTTGGATGCCGTTGCATCCTCATTTATAACGATTCCTTTCACCCGCTTGTGGGACGACATGTATCTTCCTGACACTTTGGGTCTAGCAATATCTGTAAAACACATTGAAAGGTGTTAGAAACAATTCAAGAAAAGTGCAAAAATTAAGTTACAGAAAGACTCGCCAAACCAGTCGGCGAGTCACTTAGAAGAGTTAGATCGAGCTCGACGAAAGGACCAACTTGAAAAAATTTCAGAATCAAGGCATATCAACGATGTTTTGGGCCTTTCGGTGAATCGTCGATGCCAATTGGCGAGCTTGGAATAGCTCGCTGAATATTACAGTGTATTTTAAGGGTTAGGGGCACATAAAGGGCGATCTAAGGAACCTTTCGGTGAGTCGCCGAGTGAACTCGGTGAGCTCAAGCTTCCCGCCGAAAGTTACAGAACAACTTAGCCATAAAATGAAATTAAAGGCGATTTGAGGGGGACTTCGGTGAACGGACGAACCACTCGCCGAGCTCGACACAACTCGCCAAACGATGAGCTCGACGCAACTTGCCAAACGGCCCAACGTGCCAATTTTCAACCCCATTTGCCAAAATCAAACCCACAGCCCCCTAATTCAAAATTAAACACAAACACTATGCAATTAGTACTAGACCCATACTACCCATCCCCTCAGGGTACTCAGACTTCCCTCGATTTGGCCAAAATTGGCCATTTGATGACTTTTGCCCTTAAGAATGACGTCAAATGCTCCATCATTGGTCAAATTCCGCCATTTAGAACAATTTAGGGCTACTAAGACTTCACCCAACTAGACCCATTACAAAATTACTGCAACCCAATAATTTAGAACTAATTTTAACACACAAAACATGGGAAATCATCGATTTAAGCATTTAGGCACAGGTTCACACAAATTACGAGCAATCCGACACATAAAATATGATTAAAGCAATTACCCAACACATATCAACACACATTTACCTAATGCATTTGAGTTCAACCATAAAATGAAAGTATAGGGTTCGAAAAACCAATCTGTTTGCCGAATTTAGAATTTGAAACGCTAGGCGGCAAAGTATTCCAATTCCAAACACGATTTCACACAAGAAAAATAGGTAAAAGCAATGAAATTGAAAATTTAAAGTTCGGGTGAGAGTGCACGGGGTTAGAAATGAGAGAATATGAAAGGATTTGAAATTTTAAACCGTTTGGCCTTTAAAACCTTTCAGTTCGTGGCACCATCGGCGGAGTAAGTCATGTTCACCGACCCTCTCGGTGATACACCGAGTGGTACTTTACTTCATTGAGTTTTATAGGACCTTCAGAAAATTTGGGGGTTCAAACGACGGACAAAATCAGGCGCGCCGACCTGTTCGGCGAGTCGCCGATTAAGCAATTTGCCCGCCGAGTTTTATAGACTTCCACTTCATGCTTAGTGGGTCCAACGACAGTCCAAGTTGGGCTCGCCGACCTGTTCGGCGTGTCGCCGACTAGACTTTTAGCTCGCCAAACTTCCCATTTTCCAACACTTTTCACTTTTTAACCTGCACAATCAACACCCGTTATTCAAAATCAAAACTAAAGCATTAAAAACTTGGGTTACCTCCCAAGAAGCTTCTTAGTTAACGTCGTGGCACGACGAGGATACAAAATCAAGCTTCATTTTTGGGGTTTGCCATTGTGTCACTAGACAACCCCCTTTTTTGTTTGTGATTCAAATGCGAAGATATTTAACCCATTTGGGTCTCTAGTTGCTTAATAGAGACTGAGTGAGAGTTCATTGTCTGATTGAGAGTTAAGACATCCTCTTTCATGTCTTTCAACACTTTGTCGGACCCTTCAACTTGGATGAGAATGCATGAGAGTATATTTTCTGTTCGGCCACCTTTAGACTCCTTGGGCTTAAATGAGAACAGTCCACAAACATCCACAAAGTTCCTGATATGCTCATGGAGATCCTCATAAGCCAGCCTCCCAAACAATTCTTTCAATTGTAGGAGTTGAAGCATTGTGCTTGTGATGTGAAAAACCGTGTTTCCTTCGGTCGGAGGTAAACAAATGGCACCAACACTGCCCACTTGCTTTGGGTCATTAACATCATTGAGGTTCCCAATGTCATCTTTGTTGCCCACTTGGCTACCATTACTTCTGTTAACGCTCATCTCCTACTCTGTTTAACGCAATCAACACAAAACCAAAACTAAAACCTAAAACAAGTAGATTCAACTATAACTACAAAGATCACAATTCAACTGCAATTAAAGAATTTTAAACACCACTCCCCGACAGCGGCACCATTTTAATGAATAACGTTTCAAGCACACCTCATCCAATTCTAGGTGTAAACGATCGTTGAGCAATATAAAACCCAACAAATGAGTTGAATCCCACAGGGAACTGTACGTGTTCAAATTCAATTAAGAAGTACGAATGTGATCTAACTAGATATAGGAATAGAAATTATCAAAAAAGACATGAAACAAATCAAAAGGGGTGACATGAATGTCAGATGAGGGGTTTTTTGGTTTGCAATTATCAGGTACAACGCAGTCACAAACAATTTGAAATAACAATAAGAAGAGGAATTCTCGGGATGTGATCGATTATAGGCAAATTTCGATATATGGGTAATTGAAACTACTATTAAATAACTAAAAGTCAGTGGGTAGGCTAGACTATAAGGGAGATAGCTTTCTCTCGAACAACTATCCCAAATTAGGTGATTTCTTTCGAACATCAACAAGCATAGCAATGAAGCACAACTCACACCTTAATTCATCCACTCTCTCGAGCTAGATGAGTAGGATTGGGTTTATGATTCAGTCTCTCGAGTTGAACCCAGCTCAACCCAATACCTATAAATCATTAATCAATAATCTTAGTTGTAAAACCTCTCTCTCTCGAGCAAGCGAAGAACACAAGGTTAGAACTGCATTTGCAACTACAGTTCAAAAATTAAACCACAACTAATGATTAAACCCACTTCAATATAGCATTTAAACTAGTAATTAACAATACCCATAAACTAATTCAATCCATAATCACAAGATCACACCCCAAGAATTGGGGTTTTAGCCAAACATCATAAAAGAGTGAAAATGGTTACCAAATCGATTATCCATCAACTGGGTAAGAGTAATTAAGCCTTTACAATGCTTCAATTTGTAGAAAATTTGAAACCCACTTGCAAAATCTCCAAATTGAGTCTAAAAAATCCTTCAAGTCTATTAAGAAACTATCAAAATCTCAAGAGAAAACTGTTCTAGACTAATTCAACATATTAAATTAACTGTTTAAAATCTAACTCATAGTCGCCAAAAATAAGCCACGAAGGGCCATTAGGCGAGGTAAGTAGGGTTTGCCGAGTGGTTCGGCGAACCGCTCTTTGATCTCTTCTATCGCCTTTTAGCGTTGGCTCTCAGCATCCTCAAGTCCTGTAACTTTGGGCAATCACTCTTTGCATCGCGGAACTGCTTGGTGATTTGGCGACTACCCTTTTTCTATCTCTGACTTGGTTTCATTTCTCAGGGCTGGCACACTGGAACTTTAGGCGGTCAAAATAGTTACTCGGTGATTTGCCAAGTGCTCTTGGCGATCATCAGGCTCGCCTTTCTTCACCTCTTCAGTTTGTTTTGTTCCTTTTTGCCTGTTAGTGTCCTTGCTTTGCTCCTCAATCCATATACTTGAAAATCAAGGCTTTAACATCAGTTTATGGCACACATTAAGCATTTGAGGACACTAAATCTATATAAATAATGCCCTAAATTAGTCCAATTCTCAGACTCATCAATGGTGTAACAATGTCACAACCCAATTTCTCATGTCATGATTACACCTACTATATCTCACAAATAGGTAAGCCTAAACCTTAGTCTGGAACTATAAGCAACAAGTTATCACACATAAGATAATCAATAAGAAGCAATAAGCTAATCACAATGAGAAGAAAGAGAGATCGACTAAAATAATACAAGAAACCATCTTCAGGACCTGAGATTAGTCTGTAATCGAGCATTAATCAAAAGAAGAGTACAAGACTCTTACAAATACAATATAAGTACAAATTATCTCTGAATACAACATAATGACTAGCCAATCTTATCTGATCTTACAAGAGGATCCTAAGTCCGCCTATGTGGCACTCTCTAAGATCATCATTAATTACCAATTATTTGTTATTACAATTTTTCCATTTTCAATTCTAGAAAAAGAGAAATAGTACCGTTGGGGAAATAAATAGACAAACACAATTCCTTTCCTTCCCAAGAGTGTGAAACTCCACATTCTTTCAGACTCTTAATTATTGTTTTTCAAAGCTCTTTTCCATGAACATGTAAATATTTTTTTCTCATTTACGTGTCATTCTCTACCCAAGTCTTCTATTTTAGTCTACAGGGATCTAGTTCGTCAAAAATGACGTCGGAGACAAAACAAGGCTACCAGGGTCATAAGTCTAAGGTAATACAAATATAACTTAGACTAATGCTGAACATAGTCAAAGTATCAATTAAAAATGGAGGTAAAACACAACATCATGCAACGACACTCAAAACAACCCCAAGCTAACATAATATTAATCCAGAACAATAGCGATCAGTCAAAAAGCATGGTATCTAAGAAGAGAAGTAGAAATAACTCGGTACCCACCCCCTACTCACTCCAGTCATCTTGAGTTTATGCATTGAAGCTCAATCTAAAAAGAAAGGAAGATAATCCTACATGTAGGCCAACCGCGTGCGCTCCAAAATCACAAGTAGGATCAGAACGTCAGTAGGGTCCTTTAGACATCAAAAGCACTTAAAATGGAAATAGGCCAAATTCAGAGTCAAACGAGAATTGTGGGACCGCACCAAAATTTCCGAAATTGACTCAACAAAAGGTCCTAAACTATGCCACGAACTTGTGTTCCAAAATTGAACACAATTGAGGGCCCGAAATAGCCAAACCAAACAACCATGAAATAACCACAATAAATAGGCCAAGGCAGCCTAAAAAAATAAATTCACCTCAGATGGAGGTTCTCCAAAAGCTCTAGATCACAAACCCAAATATTCATGTTCCCAATGATCACCCAGGACTTTGAATCTCTGAAATGGGAGCTCGGATGGAGGAGTAATCGCAAAAAAATATTCAATAAATGATGAATTTGCGACCAACACTAGACTTAAAATACAAGCGACCTTCACGTAAGCAGCTAATAATGTCCCTTAAGATACATGCCTCAAAAAGGCATACCTCACTTTTTCATTCTCGTGGCCGCGAAATTGAGACTCGCTTAAGCAAACCTAGTCCACAAAAACGAACCCATGGTCGCTTTAGCGACAACCGCTTGGCTGGCCTTGCTTACACGGAGACTTGGTTGTATAAATGACATTCTCTTAAGTGAACCCAGGGGAGAAAAAGCAGTCGCACAAGAACTCAGGCACCCGGAATTTTAGCAAAGTCCCCCCAGCTTTACTTGGGGGCTCGGGATTAGTTTGGAACCCCATACACGCAAACAACATATGTCAACCACTTAAATTCGACATTGAAAACTCAATGGGTTGTTAAAACTTTCATATGAGGTCATCTTGACAGAATATGGGTCCCACACCCAACCCTATTTAAAGCAAAAATCCACGAGGGCGATTAGAATCAGCCCAAAAACCTCGAGAACCAAATGAAGGGTTAATCTAGACCAAAGTCAACATTTCAGAGCTAACCGCACTGATAGAAGTCTCATCTGATCTCGTTTACTTAAAAGGTTGACTAAAGTCAAACATAGGCCTTAACATGAAAGTTAAAATGCGTAATTGCATAGAATCACACTGACAGCCTTGAGAGCCATTCCAAACGTGATAATAGCCTAAAATAACCCTTGCAGAGCAAATGGATTCATCAGAATTGAATTATAAGGTCATCTTCTTGAACTTTTGATCAAAACTGACCGTTCAAGGTTCTAAAGCTCTAAAATACTAACACTCGCACAAAACCAAACAAATGACATATGACCGAACTATCAATCCTAGCAAGTCATAAATGACTTGGGGGTATAGAAACACTCTAAATAACGAACAAGAAGCATAAATAGAGAACTAACCTAGAGGTCATTACATCGGTCCACTTTGGGGACTTGTACTCATTTATAGTAGCTCTCAACATGTAACTACCAGATTAATGGTTTGATATTTTGTTTTTATATATATGTTGGTTTCCATTCTTATCTTCCCTTGTTTCCTTTAAATTATATGATGTGTTTCCTTTAATTTATGCTATTTGATTACATCTACCTTATATGCATGTTACTAAATGTCTGAGCTATGAGTTGATTTACCTATTGGTGGATTATAGTGAGTGTTATCATGACTCAAGCTTTAAGGTGAGATCTTCACAGATCATCTGGTTCTTCTGTACACTTTGAGCCAAAAGGACTTTAATTCGAGGCAATATACATGGATTGAGCTTCCGAAGAACTATCACCTCTCTATCATTTACCATCCAAGAAAGGCAATTTTGATAGCAGATGCATTGAGCTAGATGGTACCCATATTGTTAGTCTAGCTTTCGTTTCAATTTTGGAGTGACCTTTGGAATTGGACATGCAGTCCTTAGCAAATAGGTTGGTTCTTCTTCATGTCTCTGATCCCAAGAGGGTTCTATCTTAAATTGAGGCTCACTCCACTCTATTGGAGTAGATTCGTGATCCACAATTTTGATATTAAAAACATAGTTGTATTCCTAGAATCCTCTACTTATGACATTTCCAAGCTCTTAGTTTCTTCATAATTCGACACTGGAATAACTTAAGAAAATTTTCAAATCTTGTGTCAATCAATCATTTTGAACCACATGCGGCTTGAATATCATGTAATCTAATATATGTACGATATCCAATACTGGAGTTCATCCATAATTCCTTGAATTCACGCAACCTACGATTTTTAGAGATGAATTAAGTCGTCAGACAAAATTGGATTCGTCAAATTTTTCTTTGTCCATGCTCTCGTACATCAACCCTAGCTTCTAAAAGGGACATTTGCTGATAAACCCAATTTTTGCCCTTCATATGTCTAATTTATTGGTCAAGCTTCTTAAATTCTTAACAAAGAGTGAAGTAACCTTTTGGAAAGACAATGTTTTTTAACTAGTTTTGATGATATTTTCAACTATCATTTGGCAAAATATCAAAATAAATATAATATTTATATATACATACTCTTTTCATTCATTAGAAAATGTATTCCGTCAACTTAAAAATCATGTAATCTAAAAAAATAAATATTTAAATAGGTACATATCCTTAATCAATTCAAGGTCATTTACAACTTATATTATCATAATCAATCTATTTTTGCAAATAATTTATTCAATTGTGTTGAAGTTATCAAACCTAATTGATTAATAAGATAGTTGATTCGTCTTAATATGTCTCAAAACTGATTCATTTTAACTTCAATCAAAATGAAAGAGATTATTCTTTAAACCTAAAACTTGACACATTTTACTCTTAAATTAAACCTTGCAAAGCCTTTTATTTTTGTCCTAAATCTCAGCCCAAAAAAAATGCAGATCCAACCCAATTCTTATTAAGAAAAACGGCCACCTTCTTCCCCCTCTTTTATACCTCTCACTCAACACCTTAGCCCTAACCCTAGCAGAACCTAGCCACCTCCCCAATCACCCCCATTAATCTCTCATTCCCCTCTCAAATGGCTATTTCAGATTCAAACCTTTATTTTCAATTATAATTATATGGAATTTGTTGGAATATTTCTTAGAGGCATTCGAAATGGAAATCCACCCCCATGAATAATTGAAAAATTCTCACATTTTTAACCACTGATTAATCTCAAAGAGACGGATTTTGGATCCAAAAATTAGGATTACTTTTATTACCAAAAGGAAGGTGGAAAATCAAATACCTAACTGTGATTTTTTTTTAACTCATTACAAAGTTAACTTTCTTTTCTCTTGGTTTCTTGCGGAAATTCAATAGGCTAAAGCTCACTAAGTCATTCCTCAACTCATCTCAACTCTGTCAGTACTCAACAAAAGGTAATTTTCATCCCTGTTATATTCAACCTTTAATTAATGCTCATGTGTTTATATTCTATGAAATAATAGATTATAAGATGATTGTTTATGGTATGATCATTTATAGGATTTTTGTTTTGAATTCTTTTTAACTTAAGGAATTTGTTTGTTACAAAAGTTGAATTATACTCTTAGATATCTCTAATAATGTTCTTCCCCTTAATTGTGGAGTTGTTTGCCTGAATGAAAGCTGATTTGTAGTAATTATCCATCAGACTCATCTATTTATTATTGGTCATCCAGAAATCATCTTGAATTATCTCTTTAGTCATCATAGCTAAAATTTGATAATTGTTGATGTGGCCTCTTGATATATCATGTAATCCTTTTGAATATCTATGACATATGTTTTATCGTTTCCCTCCTAGTTAAATAACTTGATATGAACATATATAGTAAAATATAAGAGTTAAGCACACTTTAAATTAATCTCTGACAGACTGGGGGAATCAAAATAAATATATGAATGAGAAAAAACTGATAATCAAGAATTGAAAATCCAATTAAATCTCTCTATTTTCCTCGACAATAAAAAGTAAAAGTTAACTTTAACACTTAGTAGGATGAGGGTTCTCCTATGTTTTATTATATATCAGGTCACGTGATATGATATTCAAATAGCATGTGAAAGATTTCAAAATACTATGAAGAGTTGCTGGAACTGTTTGAGGGTTATGCATTAATTTTTTTTTTGTTATCGCAAGTATTTGATGGAAATAATTGCAATGACATTAACTATTTAGTTTAAACATGTAAATAATATTATAAATTAGTTGGCTGATATATTAGTATTACAAATTAGTACTCATTTTTGTTTGTTTAGATTTAATAAAATAGTGTTATGTTAGTTAGAGTTTTCCAATATAGTTGTCTCTAAATATGTATAAATAGTACTTGCCTTTGTACTTTTCATGTTCTCATTTTTTGATGTTTTAATTGGATTTACTAGGATGAAAATGGATATTAAAAGACTAAACTAAGCCATTTTTAGAATGAAATATGCAGCCGTTATAATTGTCGCTAAACAACAATCTTTAAAATGTTATTTTTAGTTGTATGGCGGATTTAGTGGCGATAAAAATAGACACTAAAAGTTTTTACTAATCCGAATTTGAGATTGATTTAGCGGCCATTATAATTATCTCTACAAAATAGCCATTAAAACAAATCCTTTTAGCGGAAATTTATTGGAATTTAGTGGCAATTTATATGGACGCTAAAAGGCAGACCAGGTCATTTTGAAAATGGATTTAGCGGCCATTATTATTGCCGCTAATTTATTGCCGTTAAAAGCGTTTGACCTTTAGCGGCAATAAAACCTACCTTTACCAGCAATTTTCTGAATAGCCACTATAGCCTTTAGCGACCCCACTTACAATGGCAAAAGACTAATGGCTGGTATATGTTAAAGTGACAATAACCATTGCCGCTAAAGACATTTTTAATTGCCACTAAAAGCATATTTTGTAGTAGTGGAGGCGCTGGATGCTGATCCTGGTTACCTGCGTCTGCATCATAAAACGATGCAGGCCAAAAGGCATCAGTACATTGAATGTATGAGTATGCGAAGGGAAAACTAAACATAGCATAAGCTTGAAAGGAATTTGAAAGGAACACTTACCTTGGCTTTACTCAACTCATGAATAACTCAACTCAATGCAAAGTAAAAACAACAATAAAGGTGCAGTCAAAGCATTTAAAACAGTAAATGACAACTCAATGTATTTAAAGAAATACAATAGCAACTCAATTACATATAAAGTAATATAATACTGCGGGAGTTTTTCTAACCGACAACCACCACTATGAGCCTAAGTGATGATACGGCGTCTTGCCCACGCTGTCAGAACTGTCCTATTCTTTGCCGTCATATAGAACGCCTTAACTAAGTGGATCCACTAGTCTATGCTAGAAAGCACTAAGGAATCATCTAAAAAGTATGATCCTTTGTACCCATGATGGCTACATGGTTTATGGAGACTCGAGTTATTATGAACTCGTCCCCATATCGGTGCTCAATACTACTCCCAAAATATACTCAGCTCATATGTTTTAAAACAAAACTCTTTCTTTGGTTTGAGATAATTACTCAAAAACTAGCTCAAAAGCTCTCTTGGAAATCAGTGTTTCCTCTCTTGTTTAAATGTGAAAACATTTACTCTTTGGGAATACTTAGTTCCCATATACTCTTTTTGAAGAAATGAACCTCATTTGTTACTCTTACTTAACTCAAAACTCAAGTCTTAAAACAAGATTAAAACATTTGTAAAAGACTTCTTGGAAAGACTATATGAACTTTCTAGACTTGGCTCTTAACTTTCCTTGAATTTGAATTTATGGATTCAAGGTTATGATTCAAGTTTTTGAATGATTTCCAAGTGTTTAGAAGTCATTTAGAGTAGTTGGAATCAATAGGAAGTGTTAGTATACTTTAGAAGGACTTAGACGGGCTAAACGGCGAAAAACGGATGGGGGCAGACGACCCGGGCGCGTTCCTGGCGCTCCGCGCCATCCCTTAAGTGACTGGGGTTCATTTCTGGCACACTGCTGGTGCGCCGCCCCAGCCTTCCTTGCGCTACGGGGGCGCGTCGCGCCAGCATCCCCCAAGGCAAAGCTGACGAACTTTTCCTCTCGTTTTCTGACCTTAATTCGATTTATCTCGATTCTTTTTCTCAATATCCCTTTAGATTCAAGTACCCAAAACATATACACAAGAATCTAACTCAAAGTAACTCTAATAATCGACATTAAACTCTCAAGAATTCCCCAATCTCAACCCAAATTCAAGAACGAAAGCAATTCAAGAACACCCATCAAGAACATTCAAACTTCCAATCTTTTTAGAACGAATTCACAATTAATTAAACATGCTTGGCACGTGGGTGAACGAACCCAACGTTATGAAAGTCTCACATAACTCATAGGATCAAATCCTTGAAGAAATCCGCAATCAATTCCTTACGAAGAAGACAAATCTTGATTTTCCTCTTCTCTTCTCTCTAAACCCTAGCGTGAATTTTCAATTGTGCAAACTGAATCAATTAAGTTTTGACCCTAATTAATTCACTAAAAACGAATTAAATCAAGTGAGTATGGAAAACACCAAAATACCCCTTAAAAATCCGGATTAGACTTTCCTTATTTGAACAGCCCAACTTCAAATGGGCATATCTCACTCATACGAACTCGGAATCGCGCAAAATCGGTGGCGTTGGAAAGATAATTCCAAGATATTTCCTACAGTATCTGGAATCACACTTAACTCATCCCGATCTAGGAGTTATGGTCGTTTGAAATTGACCAAAAACTCAAAATTAACTTAACTTAACCAATTTTCCAGATTTTCATTCTTTCCTAAAATGACTATTTCCAATTCCATCTCTTTCTAGTTCTTTCAATTAGCGAGATGTTACACACATCTTCGATTTTCTTTAATTATTCCTTTGCATGCATGTAATGGTTTTTTGTGTTGCATAGATCAACTTTGTCTAATGACTTGCCTGTATGCTACCATTATTGGAACAAATATTGTGTGATAACATGTTAAATTAGGTTTTTTTAATAGTAGTATTTGAATGAATGCCTACTTATCCAATGTCACTCTTCCTCAGTACTATAAAAGTAGCACAAAAGTTGAAGGAATAAAAGCTGAAGAAAATCAATTGATACATCTAATAAAGTGGGACACTGCCACATTGGAGAAGAAAATTGTAGATTTAGAAATAAATAGAATAAGAGTAAGAAATGGTAGTTTACTCATGAAGTGGTTAGGGACATATATTGTAACAACCCGAATCGTTGTTATTTAGGAGAAACGAAAATTTGGGAAATTCTGGGCCATTGTCCCACCAGAGCGGGTGTGTTGCCGCTAGGGCGGCGGCGCCAGGGCGGGGTAAGTTGGCGCCAAAGCGGGATAGGCGAGGCAGAACATAAATTGCGAGAAATCCTATTTTCTCCATATTCCTAAAATACCTAAATAAGTCGTAAAATGCCCTAGAAACCTCAGAAAAGCTGTTCTAAGCTTGGGAAGAAGGGAGAGAGATTTCTGGCGTGAAGATGTCGATGGATTGCGAATTTCCGGTCAAGATCACCATCACGAATTCCGGAAACAAGAATCAAAGACCAAAACTCTGTGCAACTTCTTGGCACCCAGGTAGGCTAGGTTTTATGAATTGAGTAGTTTAAATTTGTTCTTACTGCGTAATATATGTGAATCGATGGTAGAATTTATGTGTAGGCCTTCGTGCACCGAGTGAATTCCATGGGTAATTTCTAGAAATCAAAGTAATTGGATTTATGTCTTGAGAAGAGAAATTGATGACTTGTTAGGGCTTCTCGAATTGTTATCTCGGATAGAATTGTTTCAAGAATAAGATTATGAAATCATAAATGGAACTGGAATTATGAATGTATGCTAGATCATAAATTGGAGTGATTGAATTGAGGATTTATGATGAATTGTGATTAAACCCTAGAAAGAGGCCTTAGATGATGAACTAGGGCTAAGTATGGTCAAACTAATGCAAATATGATAGGTATTGAGGAGTAATTATTAGGTGATGGTTGTGATTCTATGATTGTGTGATGTATGTTTGTTCTTGCTTCATTATGATAAATGTATGTATATGAATGATGCATTGTTGATCACACTTGTTGTAAATGAGATGAATGAATTATGATTTCCATGAATTCACGAATTAAATGTATGATCTTGAGGATATACATGTGGTTGTGATTGTGGTGTGTTGAATGGATCGGTTTCCGCATTCCGACATAACTAACTTGGATCGGTTGCCACGTTCCGGCATAACTATGGGATCGGTTGCCACGTTCCGGCATAACTAATTGGAATCGGTTGCCACATTTCGGCATGCTAACTGTTTGGGTTTGGGTAATATTGATGATGTTGTATATGCTCGATATGCGCTTGTGAGTATATGGTTGTATTGACTTATATATGTTGCACTTAATGGGTATATGTTGTGACAGTTTATATTTGATTGTTCCTTGTGTTGGATTTGTCGGGTATAGTGGAAGGGCAAAGTGTTCAAGGGGTGAGTAATGGATAGTAAGGGTTGTTCGTGTGTCATAATGGCGAAAAGTAGCTAGAGGTAGTGTATGTGATGAAATACGCATAAGTGGACTTCACCTTGTAGAAAGAGATTGGGTTTAGTGGTAAGGAAGTTTGATGTAGTGTGCTATGTGACCATGGTTGAGTAATGTGATGAGGGAGTAAGGGTACGAGGTGAGCGGTTAGTTGGAATGCTTGTGGTGTAATTGGGGAATTGCTAATGTGTCAGAACGAGTAGGCTATGATCAAGTACCTGGTAGGTAGGTTGATTGAGAAGGATGTTGGTAGTCGGAGTACTAGTGTATATTTGAAGTATTTCAAGAGAGGGTGAAGGTGGAGAAGCGAGTGGTTTATTTCATGATCTTACTAGTTGGTTTCTTATATTATGCGGTGGGAATCGGGTTGATCGATGATGCCTACCAGTACGTGTGTTTGTACTGATACTACTCTTGCTATGTCTTTTGACATAGTCTGGTTGCAGGATCAGTGAGGTTTCATTAGGTGAAGACGAAGAAAATCTCCAGCAGCTTCTATTCTTCCTTCCGCATGGTGGGAGCTGTGTCTTTTAATTATCATGTTCAGTTGTACTCTTAGTAGCTCTTGTACCTATTTAGACTAGATCCTTAGGAGTGGTAATTACTTTACAAGTCTTAACTCGAAATTGTTTTAAAGGTTTATAAAGAATTCCGTTAGTATGTTATTTCCATTTATTTAATTTTCCGCATGTTTTAAGTTGTTGGGTTATGAGGGTTCTCCTACTTAGGTGGTAGTATGTAGGTGCCCGCACGGCCCGGTGGGTTGGGTCGTGACATATATATTGTGAAAGAAGAGGCACTTTAGAGAAGGGTGAATATGCAAGTTTGGGGTAAAAAAGGTGAATGTTGCATAAATAAGTTTATAGAGCCATATGAAAATAATGTATGGAAAACATATAAGAAGAATGTGGATCTTTTTGAACTAATGTACTCTTTTGTTTTAGATGATGGAAGCAAAATAGTATTCTGGCATGACTACGGATTTTGAGTTCTTATGGATTCAACTCCTTTGCGATTCAAAGACATTTGATATACTTTTCAATTCGTAATTTTGGATTCTTGATCGCTTTAATAATTACACCTCTACTAAGCTAAGGTGGTAGAAAACAATCAAGGTCTAGAGACAGAACAATTCTGAGATAAAGGGGATGATAATAAATAGTGTGACTATTAATGTCTGAGGACAATTAGGTAATCTTTTATATATCAAATTAGCTAATAGATAAACTTGATTATGAGCTCAAATAAAAATCATTCAGTACTACTATCAAGGAACAAAGAGATTATTGTTATTGGAAGACCAACTATTTTGCAGATTTCATGGCTAATTGTGGAGAGAATCAAAAGGAGAAGATTATCTTCACACAAGCTCTGACTCTACCATACAAAGCCAAAGTTCCCCTGAAGAATTTCGACTTAGACCAAGTTCCAACTTTTAGAATTAAAACTCATGTCAAACAGTTCACTTTTGTATAGGTTATGCTAATCCTTTTGCTTACAATTTTTAACCCCTAATATGTTTTTGGTGGTGTCCTCCAACATAACTATACATCATTTTATAGTCACTAAGTCTAGAATGGGGATTATTGTGTATATTGATAAGGTATATGTATGAATTATTTGAGACATAATATGCAATGAAGTTTTCACATTTTTGTGATTGTACCTATGGCCATGGGATAGGCTTTGCTTAAATAAATTGTTGTTCGTCTTTTGATTTATTGAACTGCAAATCTCAGGTCAAGAGTAGTAAAGCTAGATAGTTTTTATCATGAAATACGGGAAATGGTTCCGGTGAGAGATTGATCATTGTCTCTGAGGTGGGCGAGCTGATTAGAATGATTCTTGAGGAGGCCCATTGTTCCTGATATTCCATCCATCCGGGTGCAACGAAGATGTGTCATGACCTAAGCCAGCACTATTGGTGGTGTGTTATGAAGAGAGATATTACAGATTTTGTTTCGATTGGAAACATGGTATTTATTTGATGAACACAATTAATATTACATCCCTCTAGCTACATAAGGTGTGAGATTGTGTTTTAGCCTTCTTTTTTGTGTTGATTTTCATTATACACAGTTGCTGCAGCGAATTTATCCACCATATGTAACAAAATAATGGAAAAATTACTTGAATGACTACTTTTAATAAATAATTACTGATTTTAGCGATACTTTTTATTTATTACTACCTCCGTCTACTATTAATTGTCATAGTTTCCATTTTTAGAGTCAAACTCTCTTTAGTTTTACTTCAGTCAAAAACTCTCTTTAGTTTTTACTTCAAAAAATAACTAAACAAAAATATCAAACACTAAAAATATAAGATGTTGGTTGTGTGCTTATGTCCATCTAATTGGCTTATATGTTGAATAGCTGTTTTCAATAGTTTTATAAAAAATAATTCAATTTTTTTACCTACGTTTAAGATCTGAGGATTAGATAAGGCATTTTTTAGGCATTGATGGTGTCTATTAGTTTTAACTAATGTCGAAATCCTATATTTTCTTGTGTAAACTTAAGACTTTATTTAAGCATTTACTAACAATTATAATGTTGGGCCCGTGCTTAAAAGCACGGGCTGTCGCCCCTCTATTATATTATAAATGTGACACCATTTCAACTAAAGTTGTGCATAGCCCAACTGGTTTTTGGCTTGAAATTTGCAAGTTAGGTCGTGGGTTAAAACCTGTTTGGCCTTATTTTTTATGTTTTTTTTTCATTTGCCTTCTTTCTCACATTTAAAAAAAAAAAGGTATAGTATTATATATATATATACTAGTTTTTTCAACACGTGCATTGCACGTGATTACCAATTCAGAAAATATATGTTATAGTAATTAGTATTTGCTTATTTAAGTGAAGATTTGAATAATAAGCTTTGCACAAAATAATCTTTCAGATTCTTTTGTGAATGTGCAATGTGGATCGTCATATATATCTCTTATTCACGCGAATCTATGAAGTTGGTCAATGAAATTTTTTATTAGTTAAATGAAATAGTGCATATATTTATTTAAATTTGATGAGGTTCAATCATGTAATTAGTCGTATCTCAATAATATTACCTTATAGACGATATTTGTTGTGTATTTTTCTTGTAATCTAACCAAATGTGCTTTGCACGTGTATTCCACGTTAAACTCTTTAGATGTCATATGAACATGTGAAGAGAACAACTAAATTTTATTTTTTAGAACTAATCTTTGTATATTAATTTTTATTTTATAAGTTATAGCATAATAGATGACATTCTTGTTGTTGGCTCTCATATTTAACTTCTCGATTGACTGTATACATAAATCAAAGATAGTTATTTGACTGTTCATAGTTAACTGAAAAAGGTTTCCTTTTTTTAACCGAAAAAACTAAAAATTAAAATTAAAGAATATATTATATCTGTGAAATCATATATATAATCACTTGTTTATCTTACACCAACAAATATGTAGTTCATATACTTGTAAACGATTTTTAATTTATTCAATCAAGAATGATTCATCCCAGGAAAAATAACAACATCGTGTTATCACATATATTGGGGCGGTATAATAAAATGAAAAAAATATTGGTCAAAAGTTAATACAAGTAAAGATCAAAGATAGAAATAATTAATGTAATAACTATGAGAATTCATAATATTATAACTAAAGAATGTTAAAGAGTGTGAATAACGTTTATAATAATTAGTAATAACTAAGAGAATTTGTAATGTTATAACTAAAGGATTAATGTGCAATAGATGTATTTCTAATAAATTTTATACTTACAGAAATAAATAGGACTTTTAATTAATGTTACTACTTTTTCTTATAGTTATTAGATTTTAATTTAGTGTAGGGACAAAATGAAAATGTTTATTCCATATTACTGAATATAAAATTTATTTTGTAATTGATAAATTTTTAAATTATTCATATATATTTACATATTTTCACTCTTGAGAAGTTTAATAATTTTGAAAAAGAGATGTTCAGAAACATATATTTACATCACAAGAGAAATTTTTAACAAAAACAAATGAATTTAGACTATATCATGTTAACTTCATATATATTGGAACATAGCATACTAATGTATATATTAAGCAAAAAAAACAATTATTATATCATCAAATTATTTTCCTCAAGTACTCAAGGTTATGGAATGTACCCTCTTAGGATAGAATGATTTACTTCATCAGTACAGTGGTACCTCATGTTTTGCTAAACTTCGAACTCACTCAACGACTATAAATCACACAAAAAAATTTAAAGTGCAAGAAGAAGAAGAGGAGATTAAAATAATTGTGGTTGAAAAAGGAGAGGAAGTCCCTCTATTTATAGTCAACAAAGGGTAGTATGAACAAGTGTTTTTTGTGTCTTATCTGAAAAGTCATGACCTTTCTGAGAAGTCACAACCCTTTGAAAAAGTCACAACATATTGAAAAATTCACAACTCTTTGGAAAATTCACAACTCACCGAAAAATCACAACCCTTTGGAAAAAGTCACAACTTATCGGAAAAGTCACAACTCATCAAAAAAGTGACCTTTCCGAGAAGTCACAACTTATTGAAAAAGTCACAAGTCTTTGGAAAAGTCACAACTCATTGAAAAATCACAACCCTTCAAAAAAAAGTCACAACTTATCGGAAAAGTCACAACCTAAGTTAGGGATATTATAGTAATTTAATATTTAAGTTAGGAGTTCATGCTTTTAAGGTAATAT
>JAJOOF010015633.1:0-18559 GCA_029582545.1 Solanum lignicaule
TTTTTACTTGTTAGTTTCTTCTCCATTAGATCTTTATACAGGTTTCCTGATTTTAGTGTGATGACAGATGAGAAGCCTTGTTATTGAGTTTGTTTGTTTTTCCATTAGGAGTAATCAGGAACACTCTGATGCAGATGTGTTAGCAGTGCAAGTGAAGCAGCAAAGGCAGGAATTCCTTTGGAACAGTATGATGATAGTTTTAAGGTGCACACCGCTACTACTAAGATTCTTCCTTTAGAAAATTGCATTAGGACTTATTTAAAAATTTGAGCATTTAGTCACATCTTGGACCTGCATATGTATTCAGATTACACTCAAAGCCAATGTAGCTACTTTGGTTTAGTTTCATTCCCATAATGCAATTATTATTGAAGTTAGCAGATAGAAGATCTTCGGTCAGGAGCCTATAAATCGAATTGAATTACCTTCGTGAAAGAGAGAGAAAGGCCTATGGAAGTAAAGTTCCACACGATCTTTCATTGTTACGAATTGAAGTAGTGAATCTTTAAAAGTTCTAGTAACCTGCGATTTTGCTCTATTTTATCACTTACTGAATCATTTCATTGAAGCTGAAACGTTTCGTGCAAACATGTCTATGTTTCTTACATAGATTGATCTAGCATTTGATGAAGCTGACATTATGGAAGAAGAAACACTTGCTGCAATTGTTGGTCGACGAAAACTGCAGGGAGATGATTCTATAATTAAAGAGAAGGTCTGTCATATATCATGTGATGTATTCAACACTATTTGTCTCTCTTTTGTCTTTCTTATCTTGATTTTGTAACATATTATTGCTTCATTTAGTGTTTTCAGCTTGAAGTTCCTTTATCTTTTGTTATCTTCCATATTAACCACTGACTTGTTATGTGGTTGCATTGGCTAATGTGGATGCAGACTATTTTGGAAGCAGCTGATCAACTAATATTTATTATAAAGGAAAAACAATTCAAGGGCGGTGTAGAAGGTTCAATTCCAGTACTAATCAAATCTGTAAGCTCCAAACCAAATATTCTACTGAATGCTGATGAACAAGTGTAAGTTCATAAGACGAGAACTATCCTCATATAGCTTGCTCATTTCTCAGGTTAACTGGCTTGAAACAGCCGAAGAAATAGATGACCTCTTCCTCGGGGATGCAGAGGTGAGGCCATAAAAGTGTGCCAAACTCCGATATTTGCAAAGGACCAAGATGGGATACATTTCATAATCAGATAGTTTTTGTTTCTCTATGCAGGTTTGGAGGAGGCCAGCTATAGGGTATGCAGGTCCTCTTGGAGGTGATTTCCCTTTAATTACTAAAGAAGGGCACAACATCCTTGATGTCATATTTACATCTCCAATGGAAAGCCTTGGTATATCTCCATCTCTGAATTATTTCTTTGCCACTCTCTTGTTTGATGTTAACTATCTACCGTCCATTGTTCATATGACAGTTGAAGTGGCTAAAATCCTTGATCAAATCGATGGTGTTGTGGAACATGGTGTTATCTTCAGGAAACCGTTAGTTCTGCAATCACTCAAGTCTAGTGATCTCATCTATTTCATGTTTTTGCTATCGTTATGCTTGACACATGAAATGTTAAATTTGTTTCTACTTTCACTGGATTAATTTCAGGTGCACAGCAATCATTGCCTCAGAAAATGAGCTGCAAATCGTTGATAATACATTTCTGATGGAATCAAGCAACCTCTAATGGAGAAAAGCTTAGCAATGCAATTGTAGATGCTGTAACTTTTGAGTCTTATCGCTATCTACTATTTTTCTATTTCAAGTGTCTCTGACATTTTTAAAGCGGAGGAAGGTTGAGATCTTTGAGTTGTATTTTACGTTCTTATTATTGGGGATACTTGTTGAAACAATAATATGTTTTAACAATTTGATCTCAAAGTAGGAAGAGAAGAAAGTGTGGAGAATTTTCTATTCATACTGTCTAGCTTTCAATATGCAAGAATGTAAATAGAGTTAACACTTGCTTTCTACCGTTGATTAAAGATCTGGAGATCCAAGTTTTTTTCTCCACTTTCATCTAGAAAACAAAAGGATAATATTGGTAACTAGGTACATGATCTGATTTTTTGCTTTTTGGACTGATCACTTGTAGTATAGAAAGGCCAAAGAAAGAACTGCATTATTGCAGCACAGAAAGGCCGATACAACCAACTAGGAACAAACTATTACTATCATCACTGTTCTAGATATAAAAATCTTTCAAAATACAGTGCTTTACAAATTCGTGCAAGTGGGCTAGTCAATATCGCTTGCTTTGTATCTTTGAAAATGATACTACACAGGGACACGTTTTCCACGGTAGCGGTCAAAGAACTGCAGAGAGAAAAAAAAATCTCAGACCAAGGAAACAAAACAGGAACCCACAAGAATGCATAATGTAAGGTTCGATTGAGTAACAGTATATTAGTGCAACAGAAGAATTATATAAGAACAATTCAACAGCTTAGTATCTAATGCCACTGAAGAGATACTTGTCGGTTTGTATGAGAAAAACTATGATTCAATTTTATAAGTTGAAGTTTTAATCTTCTTCTGAAATACTTTGTGTAGATACTACAGTGAGGCAGGAAGGTTGCTAACCATGGCAATAGGGGTTTGGATGGAAATTGAAGTTCGTAAAATTGCATCACAGAAGGATTTTCCTTTCTGTGGGACCGACTTTAATGCAGTATCTCAACATCTACAGGCAGATGCATGAGGACCAGAATGTCGGACAATTACTTCATGATTAGGCATCTTGATACTCGATAATTTCTATGATCCCTTCCTAGAGTACGGCATTTCCAGACTCAAATCACATTATCATCAGATATCTAACAACCAAACAGATTTTTTTGGTTCATTTATCAGGGTAGCAATAGAGTGATTACATACATGCATTTAAACACAAATACATGACTTGATACTTGATAGCATACTCAATGAAGAGAGAGATCCCCCCTATAGCTTCCCAATATCATTCAGGCAAAATATAAAGAGACTGGTCATATTCTGTAAATATTTAGGGAATGCCATTAGAATAATCATGTGGTGGTTTGTGATAAGAGGATAAAAAAAATAGAAGAATAATAAGCAACAACTAATTTTAAAGCAATTTCTAGTGACGGGATGAAATATTGGCAATTTCATTCTGTTCCTTCTATGATCCTTGTGATTATTGTATAGCCTAGTCATAATAAAAGAAAAATACAGGGCACTTAAGACTACTTCCAGATTTTCTCTGTAAAATCTATGGATGATCTCCTACACCATATATCAGCCATTGGTTCCTTCTACCACAAGCATATCATTGTCCAACCAATCTATTAAGGTCAGAACGAAAGGACTATACACAATTGAAGTAAGAAAATGCTTTCTTAAAAACTAAATGATTCCCCCAAACTGAAAGAAATGCAAGAAAAAAGTATGAATGATACAACCAAACATACCGATCTGATATAGGGCTGCTGGAAGATCCAACCTAGAATAGGTATCTTCTGAAGAAAAACTGCCAATGTTGGCCAGAAACCACTGTGCAAAACTATACATCAGTACCCAATAACAACTAAAAGATTATTAGGGCAGTCAGGAACCATATAACTAATTTACCTGAAAAGTACGACAAATCCATATGCCTCAAGAATCATACCCAGTATAGGCCAACCAATAATAACCAAGAAAAAGCCAACACCAAATGATATTGTTCCCTGTGCAAAAAAAGAAAGAAAGATATACATAATAAATAAAAGAAATAGAAAAGATGTAACACTAAACAAACAATTCTAGAGAGAGCAAGAGGAAGTGTTGAGATGAACAGGGAAGAAAAAAAGGCCCAAAAGCAAACTAAACCTTGAAATTACTACGTTTACTAAAGAACTGCAGTGATGACTTGAAACCAATGGTCAGTGCCACCCCTGAGAAGAAGAGGATCTGATTCAGTAAAATAACACTATGTCAAATGGCAGGCAGGAGTCAGAAAACAAAGGAAAGTGGTAAATGACAGGTCAGAGAAAACTTATGAGATGTGATGATAATGGCAAGACTTTTTACTTACATTTCCCATGGCAATTAGTCCCTTGTCAAAGAAGAATATGATCCCCAAGAATGAGAAAAACACTCCAAATCCAGTCAATCCTAGCCCTATCTCTGTTACAACAAGCACCCAAGCTTAGCAGACATAACATTTCAAATAGCAGTACAGCATGCTTCTTTTTTTAATCTTACCATCTCTAGCTAGGTATTAAGTCTTAACTGAGGAGAGCAAACATCATATTGGTAAAACAAATGAAAGAATGCAGACTCTTGCACCCCAAAAATAGGAGATTGTTTTGCTCCAGTTGTTTGGAACAACTAAGCTACAAGCCTAAGATGCAATTTCTATAAGCAGTTTATGACAATTAGGTCAAACTAGATGTATCAATATGAATTTGCATGCTTCCTGCAAGCAGAAACAGACATGTTCTACATTCCCAAAGCCGTTGACCACAGTTAAATATACAAGCCAAAGTAAATAATTTAGGTCCATCGACTTACTTTTGCGATCATTCATTTCGAAGGAAAGCATTTTGGCAGCTTCTATTCAACCCAAACACAATTCAAAACCTACAACACAAAATCCATCATAAATACAATCAGTTCTCAATCATAACCAAAGAATCCAGCAACACCACAACGAGAAACGAGCTCACACTACAACACAAAGCAAAACTCAGAATCAAACAAATTACTTAGGGTTTCAAAACAGATACAAATGTTCAATTCACACAAAGATCTCCACCTCTCCTTCCTCAAGTACACAGCAGTTTAAATCAATCCAATCTAAAATTGACAAACACACTCATCAATTAAAAATCTCTTTCATGATTATTTTATCAACAATATACTTAATTACACACCTAATTCACTAAACCAGTATATGGAATTTCATACCAAGCCAAATCCAAGTTAAATCCACAACTCTGAAGCCATAAGGACAACGAAATCCAATTGATTTTGGGAATATTCCCCAAATAACCATATCTTAATCAGGAAACTTCTGCATAGGGTTTTCAACTCGATTTGATCGAAATTTGTACACATATATGCAAAATAAAGCTGATTTTCCATTGAATTAACACGTTATATTACAAGATTACGATGAGAAAACTAGGTCAAAATGAAGTTACAATTCAGGGTTCGTAAATTGTACTAGAGTAGATCATATTCAACTAAGCTTGATTCCTAAAAGATTCAACGCCAAAATACATTTGGGGAAGCCATCAACTACGATTTTTTACCTGAGAAATTGAGAAACTAAAGCTCCGGAGGTGCCTTTACGAATAGATAATCACGTCAAACTTTGAAGAATTTTTTTTTAAAAGATAAAAGGTTGAATAGCTAAACTTAAGAAGAATATTACGTAATAAATTTTTTTATATAAATTTACATTTTTTTATTTTGAAGTAAATAAAATAAAATGCAAAGGAAGGTATGTAGTTATATGATCGGCATATATTTGATCCTACAAGAATAGATATATTATTATTATAACAAAATGTTATTTCATTTTTTGTTGATAATTAGAGATGGCATTTTAACTTATAACTTGTTTTTTAACGTACTTCTAAAATAGTAGTATATTTAAAAATAAATATCATTTCACATATAGTAAAAAATATAATGAAATGAAACTCAACTTTCATAAATTCAAATATATATGAAATAAATTTTGACCTTAAATGGAGAATAATCAATTACATTTTCTATATTTTGTTGTTATTGGTAAAGTATTAGTATATTTTATAACTAAGTGTAAATTGTACTTATGACTTAGATAAATTATAGATGTAAAGTTAATGTTATTTGGCTTGTGCATAGCATGGCCTATCGATAACTACGGCCTATTGATAACTAATTCGATTATAAATCATAATAACTAGACAAGTAACATTTGATTCATGTTATTGAGATAGAGATGAAGTTTGTAATTCGAGTCAACTCAAAATTACATATGTATGTGCTTAAGTAACATTGTGTTATATTTTAAAATTTTAGTAGCTTAATTGATAGTGTCTACCTGAACTTTCACGTAGTTAGTGATAGTTCGATTCCTTACTTTATAATTACCTCCCCATATTGTTACCCTCATTTTATATATAACAAAATAAAAAAATAAAAACAAAGCATTGTGTTACCCTTTGACTTTCTAAAACTTTTACCCTCATTTTATATATAACAAAATAAAAAACAAAGCATTGTGTTACCCTTCGACTTTCTAAAACTTTTCCTCCCTTGATTCAAGAGAGTATTTTTGAGTGTTTTTGGAGTCAGAGCCTATTTAAATCAATTTATTTTAAGTGTTTTTACATTAAAATAACTTTTAAGCATTTTTATAATGTTTCAATAAAAAAATACATTAAAGCACTTAATTTTAAATTTAAAAAATAAATAAATCAAAAGTTATAAGGACATTCAAACCAGCTCTAAGGTTACTAGTTGCATATGTGCATCTTCACCTCATAGGGTGTGTTTGGCACAAAAGAAAATGTATTTTCTTGAAAAACAAATGATTCTTATTTATCTTTTTAGTATTGATAAGTAAGCAAGAAAAATATTATCTCAAAATGCAATTTATTTTCCCTACTTTTATGAAGAAAGTCATTTTCCTAATGTTTAAAAATTTGTATACAAAAAAAATTATCTTTCAAACATGAAAAATTTAAAAACATTTTTTGAATTTTTTTTCGGTACCAAACACGCCCTTTAATCTCTTTTTTGTTGGGTGTAAATTCATCATTTATGTTGGTGATGTCTGTCTTATTTAAAAGTTTCTTAGTAAGAAAATAGAAGAAAAATAGAAGATTTAAATAGAAAAATATTACGCCATTGAAGTTACACAAGATTATTTGTAGAAGTGCACTTTTGGTTCCAGAGTTACTGATAAATTATGATTTGGCTCTTATAATATTTAATTAAATATATTTAATTTTCAATTAATTAAAATGTAATTTCAGTCTCTTTATTTATAAAATATGTGATATGTAGACTACATTTAGAATGAGATTATTATCAAATATGTCGCAGCAACTACATAATACAATCATAATTAAATCATCTGGAATTTAATATTTTTGTTATAATTAGAAAGATTCTTCATATGGAGGGATCAAAATGCACACACCAATTAATTGAATGTTAGATGTAATTAATCAGAAATTAAAAGGACCAAATCTAGAATTTATCAATATTTGAGGGATTGAAAGTGACAATTTCCCAAATTATTACAATGATTTATGACTATGTTCATCGTAATAGACACTTTACATGAAAAGTAATGTACTCGCTCCGTTCATTTTTACTTACTATTGTTGGACTTGACACACTCATTAAGAAAATAGCTATTATCATAGGTATTTTACCATACTATCCTATTAATTGATGTTTAATATCAATGGCGGATTTAGAATTTTCATTCATGGAATTCGAAAAATAAAAATATAAACGTGTGAATAAGCCAATAAAATACAATTCCAAGGAAGTACTAGTATATAGTTTATAAGTACAAAAATTTAGTTCCATTAGTAGAAACCTTTTAGCACGTTTGGATTTTTTTGGGTTTAAATCTACTCTTTTTAAAAACAAAAAACGTGAAAGATTGGTCCTAAACGTGAGGACCAATCTAAAAGGAGCTCTACCAGTACACTACAACTTACTTCTTATTCATGAGGGGGTTCAAAATTATTATATCTACATAAATTTAGAAAATTTACCTTATACATACTGTATAATTTTTTATCGAAGGGGTTTGGGTGAACCCCCTAGAGACCACGAGGGTCCTCCCCTGTTTAGTACTCCCTCTATTCCTTTTTACTTGTCCAATTTTTTTCTTTTTACTTGTTATGTTTGACAAATCAAGAAGTGATATATTTTTTTTTTTACATATTATATCCTCAATTTATTAACATTAAGTTAATATCTTTGAAAAATGTACGTAGTGAGTAAAAATATTTGAAATCCTATCAATTAAAAGGGGTAAAATGATAAATTCATTACAACAATCAATATTTTCTTAATAAATGTGTCAAGTCTAAATTTGACAAGTAAAACAGGACATAGGGAGTATTAAGTTTCAAGAATGATTTGGAGAATAGTATTTAATGTTAAGTACTCCCTCTGTCCACTTTTATTTGTCATGTTGCGCTTTTCGAAAGTCAATTTGACTAATTTTTAAAGTTAAATTAGATTACGTTAATTCGATATTTTTTTAAAAAAAATTAGATATTCAAAAACTATACGAAAAGTACTATAAGTTGCAATTTTTTGCATATCAATATAATGAAAATATACATCGTAAAATGTTGGTCAAAGTTCTTATTGTTTGACTCTAAAAAAGGAAACCATGACAATTAATTGTGGACGGAGTATAAAACATGAAAAAGTAATTATTATTTTTCTTGATATGTACACAAAAAAATAAAAATTTATTTTAAAAAAAATTACAAGTTAAAGTGGACGGAGAGAGTAACTAATTTTTAATACTAAAACTAGTAAATACCTCCACTCAAATTTGTGCATTTGTAACTAACAATCGTATAATTGTCATAAACCAACTCTCCTGAATAGGTTTAATCCCAACAACTATTTTAAAAAGATAAAAAAAAAGGTCAAGTTGCACTGAGTTGGAAATTCCTATTTGAATATTGATGATAATAGTTTTTTTAAAAAATATAAACAAAAAAAATTGAGAATTTTTTTTTTGTCCTACTTATGATAAATTACTTCCGGATCATAATTGCGATCACATCAATATGAGTTGTGGTGAGATGATTGAAATTAAATCCCTTTACTCTTTACTAGAGATTCAGGTTAAATTTCGAATATAAAAAGATCTTGTTGGAGTGTCGTTCCCGAAAAATAATTCTGCATTATACAAATCTAAATTAATCGGGCTCTATAAAATATCGAACACTAAATAAGAATTCAAGAAGAAAAATATGGAACTGCAATTGCACTGTTAAAAATTTTCCAATGAGTGTTTTTAGAAGTGGAAATTATTCCACCAGAAGTAACTTAGTGCATCTGTTTAACAACATTATTCTAACACTAAAATAACGTAGTGCATCTTCACTTTGACGACATTTAAATAATTGTTTTGATGATAATTTTCTTCAATTTGATCGTTTAATGAGGGTTCTAATGCGCGTTTCGGATACTAAGCCAATTTTTTTTTTTTTTAAAAAACAAATTAATTAAATCAAACATTAACATTTTTTATACGTCATGAAATACTACTAGGTAAAATTACAATATATATTTTATTTTAATATAAGAGAAGCTCGAATATTTTGCTATATTTTTAAAAAAATTACATTCATTGTCCAATAATAATAATTTCCTTCAAATACAGAGCAGAATACTTGAACACATTATTGAAGAACTGAAAACAAGATATCATTATTAGCATGGCCGCCAAATCAGAGAATCGATGAAACTCTTAATTATTTAAGTTCAATAAATGTGGATTGAATTAAAGTCTAAATTCATTAATTTGGGTTACAATAGATGAACCCACTTTGCTAAGCTTAATGTCATCTTATCCTAGAGACCCAGTTTGGTTTCATGTGTCAAATGTCGTGGAATGTCAAGTCAAATGAAGAAGCAGTAAGATCATTGTTAGGGTTTTGCACTGATTTTCTTTCCTTATTTGAAGTTTATTTATTTTCTTAAAGAAAAATCAAAGTATTACCATAAATACTTGAACTTTCTCTAAAAGGAAAATATAATTTTCTTCCATATTTGATTTATTCTTTCCTTAGAGCAATAGTTTGGAGATCTATAAATTGAAGATCTCTATTCTCATAGCATAACACTATAATATCCACAATGTAGACATTTAAGTGTTTTGTTTATGAGGAGATTTTCTCTCTACAGTTTTAATGTCTTTTTATTAGTTTTTAATTATGTAGGTCAATTGGTCATATCATATAATTATATTATGTCTTTTAGTATAGTTTTATGTGTCGTCTAATTTATCCTCATATGATTTGCAATTATAAGCTTTCGCATGACGCCCTAATCACCCTTTTGAACCCAACAATCATGTCATGTGTCAATATGACAAACCCACTTCACTAACACCCAAATATTATGTCACTTAAATCTAATTGACCGAAGGGAAGCATGTTCTTATTACAACTCATCTATTCTACAACTGTAAATATGGGTCCTCATAATTCAAAAAAGAAATCAAAATTCTAACAAGAAGTCAGAGAGTGTCTATGGATCAAACGTTATAGATTTTTCTACAAGGTACAAGTTTAAGAATTCAAGCATTCAAGCATTCAAGTTTTTATGAAATTAGTCTAAGCTTTGGTAGATAGGATTATTTGATATCTATGTTGGTTGGATGTGGTAGTGGGTATCTTATGAAATTAGTCGAGACGTGCATAAGCTAAGATGAGGATAAAAATATTTAAATAACTAAATGCTAAGAATTTAAGAATTAAAGAGGAAAAGAAGAACATTTTTTCTTTTTTAAAAAATAATTTTTTTATTACCCCGTCCCACCCAACCCAAGTACCCCAACCTCACACCTCACTACCCAAAATTACATTTGTTTTTGCCATTTGCCCCTCTTCGTTTCCTTTGACTTTCATAAACAGAGGTTATGAGCTCTGAAAAGTCTTTAAAAGTAATTCCTTATAAAGTATGCTACTGAAAGAGCTCCTTTTTAATAATCTGTCGAGATAAATATTGAAAATACTTTAAAATTTGGCGTGAATTACTACTTTAGTCTCCAGCCCCACACCTTACCCCGTCCCTCCATCCCACTCCACCCCCCAAAAAAAATTAAAAGAAACTTTTTTGGAGGTCGGTGGCTAGTGAGGTGAGGGGTTGGGATACTTGGGTTGGGTGAGATGGGGTAAACTAAAAAAAATTAAGAAAAAAATTCTTTTTTTCCTCTTTAATTACGTATTAAATTCTTAGCATTTAGTTAATTAAATGTTTTTATTCTCATCCTAGTTTGTCCACGTCTCGACTAATTCATAAGATAACCACTATTACCTCCAACCAACACATATATCAATTAACTCTATCTACCAAGACTTAGACATGCAGAAAGAAATCACCTAATATTTTAATTTCATCAGAATTTGTTCATCTAGCATCGTAGTTCTCAACTAATCTCATTAACCACTAGTTCATACTATTGGGCATAAACCAAGACTAACATAAGGAGAATGCTACCATGAAATTAGGATTCAATGCTTTAATTAATCATCTCATGACAAGACAAAAGGCTTCACATTGTAATTAACCAAGTACAAGAATCTAGCTAGTCCAGTAATTCTTCAAAAATCACTAAATTACATGTTAAACACAAAGTCACTATAATTATCAGTTTACTAACTTGTGTCATAAAAACTAAAATGCAAAAAAAAAAACTCTCTCAATATAGTAATGCATTTTATGCTTCCACAGTGTTTATAAGGAGATCTCATCTTCCAGAGTATCCTATTACAATGTTTATTACTATTTGTTATCTCTTATGCTTCAATTTTCTTACTATTATGATGTTGTTACTGTTTTTGTAGAAATGAAGGAATAGTTAGTTGATAACTGTGTATAGATTAGTTAGTTAAGAAGTTTGTTATTAAGTTTTCAATTAGAGGTTGACAAGTGGATAGTTAGTTAGTAACTAACTTTGTAAATGCACTGTATATAAGTGGATCCATGATTGTAAGGATCAATATAGAAGTGTGTGAATAATAAAAATCTTAACACAACACAATTGCTCTCTATTAGCTTTCTTCCCTTTCTTCTATAGAACTCATCAATGGTGGCATGAGTGCAGACTTTATCATGGTATCAGAGCACGGTGTCAGTGCATTCCATAGCTGATGAGCTCCTTCATCGTCTTCCTTATTTTCCCCCTTTCTTACTTCCTTGAAATTCTTGTTCTTCTTTACTGATTATCTGATTCAAAGTTTTTTTCAATAATGGGAGACAATTCGACATCTGTGAGTACTGGAGTAACATGTCCAAGAACAATTCCTCAATTGGATCGGAATGACCCGCTATAAATGCAACATTCAGATACACCAGGTATATCTTTCGTTCCTCAGTTGTTGACAGGAACTGATAATTACTCAGAATGGAGTAGATCGATGTTGTTGTCTCTGCTAGTAAAGAATAAAGTAGGGTTTATTGATGAATCGTACAAAAGAGAAACGTATCTGCAGGATGAGTTCAAGTTACATCAGTGGGATAGGTGTAATGCGATTGTACAGTCATGGATCATGAGTTCTATGACTCAAGAATTGAGAAAAGGCATTGTATATTCTGAAAGTGCTCACAAGGTTTGGAAAGCATTTAAAGAAAGATTTGATAAAGTAAATGCAACCAAGATTATCCAGCTTCACAAGGAGATCTGTATGATTGATCAAGGGATTCAAAACATCTCTATTTACTTCTCCAAGTTGAATGATTTGTGGGATGAACTTGAGTCTATAATCATTTTTCCAGCGTGTGATTGTGATAAATCTAAGAATTTCACAGCTTATTTGCATCAGCAGAAGTTTATGAAATTCTTGATGGGCCTGAATGAGACTTATGCTCCACAAAGAAGTCAAATTCTTATTATGACACCTACTCCTACTTTGGATCAAGTGTATTTTATGATGATTCAAGAAGAGATCCAAAGAGGGAGTAATGGAATCTTGGGCGTTTCACCAGTAGAAGGAACTCACAGCTCTTTGATTGTTGCAAACATCTCTAATATGAGACCTAGAAGGAATCCAAACACAGAATTAAAGTGTGATTACTGCAAGTTAAAGGGTCATACTAGAGAAATATGTTACAAGTTGATTGGATATCCTCCAAGGTTCAAGTTTAACAAAAATAGAAAGAAGACCTATGATCAACCATCAACACATAATGTGATGAATCAGGAAGAGCATATTTCAAGGAATGGTGATAGGGTTCACGTGACTGGTGGTATGGGTTCTGTCTTCCAAGGTCTCAACAATGATCAGTACTTGCAGCTTGTACAAATGATGGAAGATTTGAAGAAGAAGAATAAATGAGAGAACCATGAAGATTCACCAATAGATGTAGCTAGTATGGCAGGTATGGTATCCACTAAATCAGACTGTTGGATTATTGATTCTGGAGCCTCAAATCATATGACTTCTTCCTTGAGTTCACTGATAAATCCAATTCCTTCATCTAAACCTACTTATGTTCATCTTCCTACTGGGCATAGCACTAAGATTACACATACAGGGTCTTGTAGTTTGTTACCCTCTAAAACTCTTCACAATGTTCTGTGTATACCTAAATTTAACACCAATTATTGTCTGTGGCTAGGTATACGAGAGAGCTTAATAGTTCAGTACATTTTTACCCTGATTTTTGTCTCTTTCAGGACCTCTCAAGTGGCAAGGTGAAGGGGATTGGTAGACAAAAGGGTGGCCTATACATCCTTAGTCCTTCAACACCTGTTACAAGTTTTCCTTTCAAATGCATGACTACTGCAGTATCTACTTCTGTGTCACATTTATGGCATCAAAGGCTAGGCCATGCTCCCATTTCTGTTTTTTTTAAAATACTTGTAATAACTAGGTTACTAGATAATGTTGGCCATTGTCACTATCCTGTTTGTCCCTTAGCTAGATAGACTAGGTTGCCTTTTTCTATTAGTATTTCTAAAACTTCAGCTGTGTTTGATCTTGTTCATGCTGATATTTGGGGACCTTACAGGTTCCCAGTTATAATGGATTCAAGTATTTTCTTACTCTTGTTGATGATTTTTCGAGAATGACTTGGACTTTTTTTTACTAAGGCTTAAGAGTGATGTGTTTGTGCTGCTTAAAGATTTTATTCTTTCTGTTGAGAACCAGTTTTCTACCACAGTTAAAATCTTGAGATCAGACAATGGTACTGAGTTTTTTAACACTTTATGCACTAATTTCTTGAAAACTAAGGGGATTATTCACCAAAGTAGTTGTGTTCATACTCCACAACAAAATGGAGTTGTGGAGAGAAAACATAGGCATCTCCTAGAAGTAGCAAGGGCTATTAGGTTTCAGGCTAGTATACCTATCAAGTTCTAGGGTGACTGTATACTTACAACCACTTATATTATCAATAGGCTTCCTAGTACTGTTCTAAATGGCATTTCACCTTATGAAGTTTTTCATGGTACACCACTCATTCTGTCTCATTTGAGAACCCTTGGGTGTCTTTGTTATGCTATTATTCTTGTTTTCCATGACAAATTTTCTTCCAAGGTTATTACAGGAGTCTTTATAGGGTATTCTGTTGCTCTGAAAGGTTACAGGGTATATGACATTGCTGTAGAAAGGTTTATAATCAGTAGAGATGTTACATTTCATGAAAATATGTTTCATTTCTCTCCTCCTAAGTCACAGTTTCTTCCTGGTTCTAAGGACACTTCTACTAATTCTGTGTCAGATTCTCCCATGTATCTTCACTAGACCTGCCTGATGAGAATCCTGAATGTCCTGATGCTACATCCCATGTTCCTCTAAGAAAGTCCAATAGACTTACTAAGCCTCATATATGGCTCACAAATTATGTCCATCCTTCTTTGCCCTCTACTACTTCTTCTACTTCTGCTAGTTCTTGTTCTCTTTACCCTATTCAGTCATATCTTTCATATCCTCATCTTTCTTGTCCATTCCAGGCTTTTCTTGCCTCATTTTCTTCTATTTCTGAGCCTACTTTTTATTCCCAAGCTGTTAAAGATCCTAGGTGGATTCAAGCTATAAAGCTTGAACTTGAGGCTTTAGATCATAATCATACTTGGGAGGTGGTGGATTTACCATCCGGGAAGGTTCCTATTGGTTCTAAATGGGTTTACAAGGTAAAGTATCATGCTAATGGGGTATACTCAGAAGGAAGGCATTGACATTCATGATACTTTCTCCCCTGTAGCAAAAATGACCACAGTTAGGACTGTGATTGCATTGGCTGCCCTTAGGCATTAGTCTATCTTTCAAATGGATGTCCACAATGCATTCATTAATGGTGTCTGTCTGAGGAGGTGTACATGGCTTTGCCACAAGGTTTTAGTAGCCAGGGGGAGTCAAAGGTATGCAGGCTACTCAAATACTTATATGATTTGAAACAGGCTTCTAGACAGTGGAACCTGAAATTTACACAAGCTCTCACAAGTTCTGGATTCACACAGAGCAAGCATGCCTATTCTCTTTTCACAAAACAGCTAATAACAAGCTAGTGTTGATTCTTGTTTATGTAGATGAATTGCTTATCACAGGGTCTGATCTACAAGAAATCAATAGAGCTAAGCTAGATTTGCATAAAAACATCAAGATAAAGGACCTAGGAGAACTGAGGTATTTTCTGGGAATTGAACTTGCCAGGTCAAGTGAGGGAATCCTCTTATCACAAATGAAGTATGCTCTGGAGATGATCTCAGAGACTGGATTGAGTGGTTCAAAACCTAAGTGGACACCAATGGAGCAGAACATGAAACTAACCAGCAGTGAATATGATCTTAAATTCTCTGAAAAATTTGAGGATTGTCTTTTAGAAGACAAGAGTGTCTATCAGAGACTGGTGGGAAAGCTCTTGTATCTTACAATCACAAGGCCTTATATATCATATGTTGTTCAGTCCTTAAGCTAGTTTATGCATGCCCCTAAAAGGTCTCATTATGATGCTGCTTTGTATGTGGTGAAGTATATCAAGAGTCAGCCTGGGCTTGGTCTCTTAATGTCTAGTAAAGGGGATGAGAAGATAGAAGCATATTGTGACTCCGACTGGGCTGCTTGTCCTATGTCTAGAAGGTCTGTCTTTGATTTTTGTATCAAATTGGGAACATTTCTTATCTCTTGGAAAGCTAAGAAACAAAACACTATCTCTAAAAGTTCTGCTGAGGCAGAATATAGGTGCATGGCTCAAACAATAGCTAAATTGACTTGGTTGAAAGGGTTGTTACAAGAGTTGCAGGTGAAGGTGCAATTGCCAATTGATCTATATTGTGATAATAAAGTTGCATTACAAATAGCAGCCAATCCCATGTATCATGAAAGAACAAAACACATTGAGATTGACTGCCATTTTATAAGGAAAAAATTGTAGGAAGGTTTGGTAAGAACTAACTATGTTGCAAGCAAGGAACAACCAGTAGATGTGTTTACCAAAGCTTTGGGTCGTCAACAACATGCTGCATTACTGGTCAAGTTAGGAATGAAAAACATTTTCCATTCTCAACTTGAGGGGGAGTGTAGAAATGAAAGAATAGTTAGTTGATAACTGTGTATAGATTAGTTAGTTAAGAAGTTTGTTATAAGTTTCCAATTAGAGGTTGACAAGTGGATAGTTAGTTAGTAACTAACTTTGTAAATGCACTGTATATAAGTGGATCCATGATTGTAAGGATCAATATAGAAGTGTGTGAATAATAAGAATCTCAACACAACACAATTGCTTTCTATTAGCTTTCTTCCCTTTCTTCTATAGAGCTCATCAATGGTGGCCTGAGTGCAGATTTTATCAGTTTTATATTTTCATAAACAATAAAACCTCACCAAATTAATATATGTAAGAACATGAAATATTATTATATTATAGAGGTATAATTTAATTGATAAACTAATATTTATTAATTAAAAGAGTGTTTTGAGATTCAATGAAGGTTAATTTTGATTACATCAAAATCATTATATTTTACTAATTTATGTATCATATTTATTAAATTCATATAAAAAATAAATTTATTATACATAAAGTACAATGAATACATCAAATCATTGTATGTTACCATGTATCATATTTATTGAATTCATATAAAAAATAAATTCATTATACATAAAGTACAATGTATGTGTATGATTCATTGTAATATATTTTTTTGTTCGGTGATTCATTGTAAAATAAATTCAAGAATTCTAAATTGTCTTTAAAATATTTGTACTTTTAAAGAATTCTTAATTTATAATATTAATGAGACCATATATTTATATAGGAGTCTTCTAAAAATATATTATTTTATTATCTTATTAATATAAGTGATTTCTTTTCCACTGGACCAAATCGGGACCAGAGGAAAATATTATCTTAGAAAAATTATTAATTTATCGAGTATTAATTTAATAAAGTTTTACTGTATGTTGTGTTTATGCTTACCTTAAGCCAAAGGTCTATCAAAAACAACTTCTCTCCACCTGCACAAGGTAGGATTAAATTTGCGTGCACTTTTTTCTTCTCATAACCCACTTTAAAATTACATTTGATATGTTATTAGTATTGTCTAATCAACTATATTGCAAGCACTTGCTCGATTGATTTAATAGTGTCAAATTAACTTAATTTGTTCACTTTGTATGCTTTTGAGTATTTAATAATCAAGTCCAACCATCTTTTTCCAATCCACTACTGAATCGTGAGATAAATATGGCTAATCATTTAAGGATTAGTGGGACAATTAATAGGCTATAACAAGATCTGGTGGTTACATAAGTTACATAAAAAAATAATTGACTATTTGTATGTCAATTTATATCCACTAAAATAATGAACTTTAATATTAAAACATCGTATGCTCCAACATATTTGTAATCTTTATGAACAACAATTAGTAAGGATTAAAATGAGATAATTTTATCTTAAAATTTTAAATTAATAAATAATTTAAATAACTATTTTCAAAAATCACGACAACTAATTTGAGATGGAAGGAATACTAAAATTCTCAAATTACTCCAAGTCGAAGCCTTTCAACCTAGTCAAATTTGTGCATTGGTAACTAACAAAAGTATAGTTGCCTAAAAACAACTCCCCTAAATAGGTTATATCCCAACAAGTATTTTAAAAGGAAAAAAAAAGGTCAAGTTACACTTACCGTCATTATAATTGATTGCGCAAATATATGTTATGGTAAAATAGTTGAAATTCCTTCGTTCTTAATTAGATGTCAGGTTTTTAATATAATTTTTTTAATTGGAAAATGGAAATGTTGTCCCCAAAAAGAAGCCATGCATTGCACGAATATAAATTAATTGATCTCTAGTGAAAGACCGGACCCTCAATGAAAATTCAAGAAGAAAAAGATGGAACTGTGATTAGGGGTGTACAAAATCGAATCGAAAACCGAACCAAACCGCAAATTGAGTCAACCTGGAAAAAAAACCCGACTATATTTGGGTTGGTTTGGTTTTAACTAAAAAAAACCAACCCGAGACCAAACCAACCCTACATTATATATATAATTTTAAAATTTTATTTTCTACATAAAAATATTTACTTTGATATAATTTTTAAATATTTCTTATACTTTTTCATAGTTTTTATCTTTTAATATATTATTTCAAGTTTGAAACTTAGAATTATGAATGAGTCAATAAAGATTATAGTCCACAGATGTTGGTAATTATAATAAAGCTTAAATCAAAATCAAATTAATACTAATGCAAAAAGAAAATCAATTCAACACTAAGAATGACAATAATATTGAATATTTGTTCTTTAGTTTTACATTGGTTTAGACAATTAAAATACATAATCTAATTTTAATTTCCTTTAATATTTAGTCATGTAACT
>JAJOOF010015634.1:0-27241 GCA_029582545.1 Solanum lignicaule
CCATTTCCCACTCAATTTGACCCCATGAATAAGAATATGAAGTCGAATTTCCGAAATCATGCACGAATTTTGAGATATATGGAAATTACAATTATAGGTGTTTCCGAAGCACATTTTCGGGCATTTTTGGGGTCGTTTCATTGACAGTTGGGTTTTTACTGTCTATTACGGAAAAACTGCTTCTGTTGGTTGCGATCTGGAAATTGATTGTACAATACTTTAGGTAGAAACTTATTTGACCATGATCTGCTCGTTCGTAGCTTTCCAAAAATATATTATTATAAAAAAATTGATTTAAAACGAGTGAGATATGAATTTTTAAAAGTTGGCTGTTTTTGACTATTTTTTTTCAAAAAAATTATTTCTGTTGGTTGTGATCTGGAAATTGGTTGTATAATTTTTTAGTTCAAAACATCATTTTTCATGATCTACTCGTTTGTAGCTTTAGGACAATATATTATAATAGAAAAACGAATTTTAAACGTTTAAGATATGAATTTTTGAAATTGGGGATTGAAAAAAAAAATCAAATAAAAACGTTTTTAATCCTTTTGGGGTACTCAATTTGGAAAAGGAATTAGTGTCCTTTAAATATATATTTTTTAAAATATAATATATGTGTTTATATATTATTATTATGTTTCAAATATTGGTCTTGTTAATTCGTTTAGTCCTTATGTTCTTTAAACGTTTATTTTTGTCTTCTACAAATGAAAGTGACATATGTTGTCACATTGAATGGTTCAACCATTCCTATTGTTTCCTGATTCCTATTTCAGACATGGGTGAACAGGAACAAACTCAAATTACTCCAAGTGGGAATTCTCAAAATCGAGCAAAAGGACCATGTAGAAAAGCAAGTCGCCGTAAGACACATTTTCGAGGACGTGAAATAATATAAATTGGTGTCCCAAGGGTGACACAAAATCTGTCAAGGAATCAAAGGGCCATTCGGAGGAATAAATTTTTTAAAAAGAATTTAAATCTTTGAAGATGTCCCCTAATATTTCAGCACGTGATTTTATTCACCTTTTTAAAATGAAATGGGCTGAACTGACTGCTTATAAAGAAATTTCAAATTGGAGAGCCTTAACTTATTTAACAGACGCTCTCCGTGAACCTTGGGGTAGTAGATTGACTGATGTTTATCATGATATTTGGCCCAGTTAGCCTTTTGGGTGTATATTTGTTGTCTTGAAGACTTGTGGGAAGATTTTAATCTTTGAATTACTTGTAATTTGTTATTATTTATTTGTTTATTGAAAATATGAATTATGTAGTTTGTATTTTTTTGAATTTGAGTTATTAGACTTTAAAATCCTTGTTATAAAAGTCTTCAATATATAAGTGTACACATTAAGAAGTTAGTTTCAAATTTTGGTTAAATATTTAGTTTGTAGATGATGATTGGATGCTTACGTGTCTTTTCGATTTTACATTAAATATGAAACATTTAAGATAATTGATTTGCTTGAATGTGTATGTCTGATGAGTCCACGATTTGGACTCATTTAGGGCTTTATTTTAATAGATTTAGTGTCCTCAAATGCTTATTTTGTGTCAATAACTGATGTAAATCCTTGAATTCCAGGTATTTGGATTGAAGAACAAAGCATGGACACTATTGAGCAAAAAAAAACAAGGCAACTGAGAGAACGAAGAAAAGAAAGCCTGATGATTGCCTAACCCATTGGGCGAGTTGCTGAATGGCCATGATCTTGCCTAAAGTTCCAGTGTGCCAAGCCCTGAAGGAGAAAATCAAGTCGGCGAGAGAAGGGAGCAGTCGATGAGTCGCCGAATTGTTCCGCGATGCAGTGCTATATCACCCAAAGTTACAGAACTTGAAGAGGCTGAAGGCCAAAGTAAAAAGGCGATGGAATTGACCAAAGTACGAATTGGCGATCCCGATTAACTGCGCTGAATGGTCCTTCGCAACACATTTTTGGCGACTATAAATACCCTTTTGAATATTTAGTTTAGTATCTACTTTCAATCTATCTATCAGTCTATCTGAGAATATTTTTTAGTTTAGAGAGATTGAGACAATTTTTCCTTAGCTTTGAAGATTTGAAGATTTTCACCTTTGAGAAATTGAAAGTAGGTCTTTGAGATTTTTCAATCTTGACCTTTGTAAAGAAGAAATTAATCTTACCTAGTTGATGGAAACACAATTTGGTAACGGTTTCTATGTTTTTATGAAGTATAGCTAAAACCCTAATTCTTGGGGTGTGATTATGTGATTATGGGTTAATTTAGTTGCTGGGTATTGTCAATTGATAGTTTAAATGATGTTTAAAAGTGATTTCAATCAGTAATTGTGGCCTAATTTAAAGGGTTGTAGTTGCAAATGCAATTTTACCTTTGTGTTTTTGACTTGCTCGAGAGAGAGAGGTTTTAAAACCAAGATTACTAAATTGATAGTCTGTGGGTATTGGGTTGTCATGAGTTCAGCTCGAGAGAGTGAATGGACTAAAGCGATTGCTACTTATTGATGTTCAAGAGAAACCAATTTGATTCGGGGTAAATTGTTTGAGAGAAAGTTTATCCCCACTAAAGTCTAGCTTATTCATTGATTTACAACTATTTTCTATTAATTGCAATCACCCATTTGTCTACCTTAGCCCATAATCCAATCGCATCCCAAGAACCCGTCTCTATACCTGTTTATTCGTGTTATTTGCTGCTGTTGGAGTTGATAATTTCAATCAAAACACCCATATTTGACACTTGTGTCACCCTTAATTTGAACTATGCTTTTATTCGTAAATGTTTCTACCTATGCTTTATTTGAACATATTCATACTTGGCTTTTGATTCTAAAGTATGTATCACTCCCTGTGGGATTCAACCCCAACCCACTTAGTTGGGTTATATTACTGACTAACGATCGTTGGCATGTAGAATTGGAAGAAGTGTCTTGATACGTGAAATCAAAATGGCGCCGCTGCCGGGGAGTGGTGTTACTTGAGAATTTTTAGTTAAGTGGAATTGTTTTCTTGTTAGTCATAGTTGAACTTACTTCATTTTAGTTTTGTTTTGCTTGTTGTGTTGTGAAACATGAAGTATGAGTGTAAACGGAAGCAATGGTAACCAAGTAGGCCACCAAGATGATATTGGAAACCTCAACGATGTCAATGAGCCTAATGTTAATGACCCCCATCTTATGGGTGGTATTGGTGACATTCGCGTGCCTCCGACCGAAGGGAATGCAGTGTTTCACATTACAAGTACTAAGTTGCAGCTCTTGCAATTGAAGGGGTTATTCGGTGGTTTGGTTCATGAGGATCCCCATGAGCACATTAAAAAATTTGTGGATGTTTGCGGGCCATTCTCCTTCAAGAATATATCCCAAGAGTCAGTTTGGTTGAGGTTGTTCCTATTCTCCTTAATGGGAGAAGCATGTAAGTGGCTGGCTGAATTGCCACGTGAATCAATCACTTCGTGGGAGGAGTTGGTCATCGCATTTCAAGTGCGATTTTTCCCTCCTTCGAAGATGATGACTCTTCGGAACTGCATTCAGAGCTTTAAACGATTGGAGGGAGAGCCAATTCATGAAACTTGGCTATGATTCAAGAAGTTGGTGCTCCAATGCCCAACTCATAGCTTACCCGACAATGTTTTGATGCAGTATTTTTACCGAAGCCTTGACTCGGTAAACAAGAGTGTTGCTGACCAATTTTCTCTGGGAGGTTTGACGCAACAACCTTATGTTATAGCAGCCCACCTCTTGGATGGCATGACTACAATCAATCGGGCTTGGTACACCTGTGAAGATCAGGTTTCTCCTCTCACATTCAAATTGACCAAAGAGTAGATGGAGAAGGACCAAGAGAGGGACCAGAACATGGCCAAGATCATGACACAACTTGACATTTTGTCTAAAAATTTCATGGGAGCTGGTGCTCGAAATGTCAATGCTTTGGGTGTCGGGTGTGTTAATCTGGATGAAGCCAAGTTCGAGGCTTTATATAAAGAAGAGGTGAATTTCCTAGCCAACCAAGGTGGTGGTTATCGTTCAAACTACCCGAGGCATGGTGGTAACCAAGGTTGGAATAGGGATGAAGGTTGGAAAGATCGTGATCGTGAATGGAGGGATCGGAATCCCAATTGGAATGATGGGGAGAAAGATAGGTATGTGCCTCCCCACGAGCGCCAAAAGCCAAAGGATTTGGAAGGTGGCCAGTTTGAGGATATGCTCTCTCGTATCCTCAACAAAGTGGAAGGGTCAGACAAAACTTTGAAAGAAATTAAAGAAGATGTGTCGATCCTTAGTCAAACTATTACCTCCCATTCCATGTCGATCAAACAGTTGGAGACCCAAATGGGCCATATCTCGTCTCATCTTAACCCGAGACAGCAAGGGGGGGTTCCCTAGTGATACTATGGCCAACCCCAAAAATGATGTTTGAGTGTGAACTTGCGTCGTGCCACGACGTTAACTAAGGCGCTGCTTAGGAGGCAACCCAAGTTTTATTTGCTTTTCTTTTAAGTATGAAATAATGGTGTGTTGATTGTGTAGGTCAAAAATGGGAAATGTGTTTGAAAAACTGAAGATTAGTGAGTAGAAGGTCCAGTCGATGCATCGCCGAAGAGGTCGACGAGCCCGACTTAGACCGCCGTTAGACTCAAAGCAATTTTAAATTGGAGTCTGTAAAACTCGGTGAGCCCAAGAGCTGTGACTTCACGTATCAGAACACTACTTCCAGTTCAAGTGCAAACGATCACGAGTAGTAATATAACCCAACCAAGGTTGGGATCGTTCCCACAGGGAGTGGTTAGTAGTCGAGAATCAAATAGAAAAGAAATTTTTTGTTCTAATCAATCATAGATATAAATATTAACGAATAAAAACATACTAAATCTAAAGGTTGTCACGAATGTCAATTATCAAATAGGGGTTTGTATTCAACTAAAAACAAAAACAACCAAAATATGAAGATGCGAAATAGAGAGACGGGATTCTTGGGATGTGATAGGAATACGGGATAAAATAAACAATTGGGTAAATGCTATTGATAGTAAATCGCTGAACATTTGTGACTAAGCTAGACTTTAGTAGGGGTAGATTTTCTCTCGAACAATTTACCCTTAATCAAATCGGTTTCTCTCGAACATCGAGTTGCAGCAATTAACACAGCCTTCGCCTTAGCCCATTCATTCTCTCGAGCTGAATGTGTGGGAGAAGGTCAATGATTCACTCTCTCGAGCTGAACCCACGATGACCAAATAACCACTGGCTATCGATTTAGTAGTCCTGGTTTTAAAACCTCTCTCTCGAGCAAGCCAAAAACACGAAGATGAAATCGTATTTGCAACTACAATTCCATTAAGTTCAAACACAACTACCAAATGAAATCACATTTAAACAACAAATAGACTATCAATGAGCAATACCCAACAGTAAATTTAACCTATATTCACAAAATTACACCCCAAGAATTGGGGTTTTAGCGAGACATAAAAAAGAGATAGAAATCGATACCAAAAAGTGTTTCCATCAAATGGGTACGATAAATAATGTCTTTAAACACGTCAAAAATGAAGACTCTTCAAGACCCACTTCCAATTTCTTGGAGTTGAAAACCTTCAAAACCTTCGAGCTCAAGAACAATGTCTCCCAAAAACTCTAAGAACTCAAACTGAAATGCTTCTAAAAAAGTAATATTCTTCTACAACTTGATACTAAGCTATAGATTTTAAATGGGTATTTATAGTTTTCAAAATTTATGTTGCGACGGACCACTCGGCGCAGTTAGTCGAGGTCGCTGATGCACTCAGCGATCTGCCCTTTGGTCTGGTTCATCGCCTTTCAGCTTTTGCCTTTAGTATCTTCACGTTTTGAATCATTGGGCGATATGTTGTTGCTTCGCGGAACTGTTCGGCGACGCGCCGACTGCTCCCTCTCATCGCCAACTTGATCTTTTCCTTCAGGGCTCAGCACACTGGAACACTAGGCGAGATTAAGGCCATTCGACGACTCGCCTAATGCATTAGGCGATCCTCAAGCCTTCTTTTCTTCGTTATTTCAGCTTCTTTGTTCCTTTTTGCTTGATAGTGTCTATACTTTGTCTCTCAATTCAAATACCTGAAACTTAAGGATTTACATCAGTTATTGAGAAAAAATATGCATTTGAGGACACTAAATCTATCAAAATAAATCCCTAAATCAGTCCAAATTGTGGACTCATCAACACCCCCAACTTAAACTTTTGCTTGTCCTCAAGTAAAACTCAAGTTTAGCAGTTCAAAAAGGATGTCTCAAATAGTGCTACACAAACTCAATCATGAATGTACGCACAAGACTCAACTTACTCATGCAAAGATCAATTGTGTACTCAAAGACTCAAGTTGTGACACACCATTATCAAATAATCTCAAGCTCACAATACTTGCTTCAAATGCAAGTTCAAGCTCAACAAATGTATTCAAATGCCCTCACACAAAACAATGATTCCATTTTCATACACAATGGTTTAATCATTTAAAGTTCTGGAATCAAATGCAACGCTCATACTCACAAAAAAGAACACTATGCATGCTTTCACCCATAGGTTTGCCAGTATTTTCCAATTGACAATTGTTTCAGCTCACTCAAGATCAAAAAGGTCTTTTCAAGGCTTGTAATGGGGCTGAGTGCAAAAATATGGTCATTTAGGCTCAGTGACTTTCATCCTCATGAAATGTGATGCTCACAACACTTCCTTCTCTTTTCCTTATCAAATTCATTCATGCTCACAAGTCATCCCATTATTCACTTTCCATAGTTTGTTGGAGACCCCATTTCTTTTTTGCATTTTCATATTTTATTCCACAACTTTTTCTTTTTCATTCTTTTTTTCTTTTTCATTCATTTCTTCTTTTTCATCTTTTTTTTTGTATGGAGGGGTTCCATTTTTCTCAATACATGGATAAAAGGGAATTTTTTTGCACTTCTTGACCTGTCTTCTCTTTTCATCACATCCCCAACTTAGGCTTTTGGCCTAAGTTGGTTATTCAATCAACCACAAATAAAGAGGATTATAGGTAGTGGATTAAGAAAGGTCATATTTTCATCAAGTTTCTTCTAAAGAAGGATAAGGCTCAAGAGGTGTTCAAAAGAGATTCACACACGCGTACAAGGCAGGCTACAAAAGAGGTAGATGTAAAATTGTTTCACGCTTTTCAAAGTTGCCTAAGATCATATCAAGAGATAGCCTTACTTAGTCGATCAGACCAACGGGGTAAATTCTAGGTGTCATCATGCATGGTTCACAGTAAGCTCATCACACAAGGCATCGACACCAAAGTCAAACAAGACTTCACACTTTTGCTAGTGTGCAATGTTCATCACAAGAGAATCAATTTGATATTTGGCTAGTCACAACGAGATGCAAAGAGTTCACATAGTGTCTATGTAACTTCACTTGATCTCATCGTAGCCGCACATTCATGTTCGTTCAATTATGAGCACTATTTGAGTCACGATATTGATCAAAACCGAGACTCAAATTTGCTAAAGAACAGCCATATTCCAGTAGATACAAGAGTGGGCGAAATTTTTTAGAAGGATCAACATCTTTTATAATTAAAGCAAAAGGAGCCACAAGATCAAACATCCACAAAAAGCAGTATAACACATATTTAGCACAAAGCCCAAATATATAAACAAAACATCAATCACAAAAGAAAGGTGGGCCTCACCCCACCACAAATAAAAGTATTTGTCCTCAAATGCAAACAAGCTAAAAATATCCATAAGTCAAAAGAAATAAAAGACAGAGAGGGAGGTAAAGAGGGGATCCTGTCTAAGCAGTTGCTCCATCTGTGTCCGGTGCATCGGTCTGGATTTTGGCATCAGTGCCCGTAGCCACCGTGAAAGAAAAAATAGCACAAGACTCATCAGGGGCTGCCACGGGTGTATCCGCCAGATATCCCCGTACAGTTGAGAAAAGTCCCCGGGCCCATAAAGGAACAAAGGTATCTCGGGGAGTAGGCCTTTTGCCCTTGCTTTTATCTCTAGATGGGTGTTCTTTCTTGCCCTTCTTTGGAAGATTCGACCTCTCTTCAATCATTCTAAAATTCAGTGCTCTAATCTTTCGGGGTGGCACAATTTTCCTAGCAACTTTCGGTTTAGCCATATCTGTAAATCTTTGAGGAAAAGTTAGAAAATATTCAAACAAAAGCATTGAAAATCAGCTACAGGCAGACTAGTCGAACCGGTCGGTGAGTCGCCAAATTGCTTCGGCGACCTAGGCTTCTCGCTGAAAGTTACAGAGCCAAACAACAGGTCTAGCATGAATTTAAAGGCGAAATGGGGACCGCCGAGTGGTTCAATGAGCTCGACCCAGCTTGTCAAACAACCCAACGTGCCTATTTTCAACGCAACTTCTCGAACTCAACCCCGTGACCTCCGAAAACAAAATCAAACAATCTGCTACTCAAATTCAAATAGGACCTATACCATACGAGCACAACCCCAAAAGATTTAACAAAATCCAATGCATCAAATTACTGGGTTTCACTATTTAGAGCAATATGGGTAATGTTTTGAAAAAATAGGCATTCAAACATTGTTAATCTTATCAGAGAGGCTCAGCACGCGATAATGCATTCAGATCACTTGCATAAGAGTTCAAAACATAAAAAATAACCTGGGGATAGGAAAACCAACCTTAAATGGTGATTAAGTGAAAATCTGAATCGCAAGGCAACAATGTAATCCAAGTTTCGAGCACAAATTGAGAACTAACACACTTAGAGAATGCAAAAATATAGGGAATAATGTGAAGGTGTGACGTTATTGGGAATAGTTTCCTCAAATGCTTATTTGTGCCAATAACTGATATAAATCCTTAAATTCCAGGTATTTGGATTGAGGAACAAAGCATAGACACTTTTGAGAAAAAAGGAACAAGGCAGATGAAAAAATGAAGAAAAGAAGGCCTGATGATCGCCTAACCCATTGGGAGAGTTGCCAAATGGTCATGATCTCACCTAAAGTTCCAGTGTGCCAAGCCGTGAAGGAGAAAAATCAAGTCGGCGAGAGAAAGGAGCAATCGTCGAGTCGTCGAACTGTTCCGCGATGAAGTACTATATCGCCCAAAGTTACAGAACTTGTAGATGCTGAAGGCCAAAGCAAAAAGGCGATGGAATTGACCAAAGGGCGGATCGCCAAGTGGATCGGCGATCCCGACTAACTACGTCGAATGGTCCTTCGCAGCACATTTTAGACGACTATAAATACCCTTTTGAATATTTAGTTTAGTATCTACTTTTAATCTATCTATCAGTCTATTTGAGAATATTTTTTAGGTTAGAGAGATTGAGACAATTTTTCCTTAACTTTGAAGATTTGAAGATTTCCACCTTTGAGAAATTGGAAGTGGGTCTTTGAGATTCTTCAATCTTGACCTTTGTAAAGACGAAATTAATCTTACCTAGTTGATGGAAATACAATTTGGTAACGATTTCTATGTTTTTTATGATGTCTAGCTAAAACCCAATTCTTGAGGTGTGATTATGTGATTATGGGTTGATTTGGCTTCAGGGTATTGTCAATTGATAGTTTAAATGTTGTTTAAAAATGATTTCAATCAGTAATTGTGGCCTAATTTAAAGGGTTGTAGTTGCAAATGCACTTCTACCTTCGTGTTTTTGAATTGCTCGAGAGAGAGAGAGGTTTTAAAACCAAGATTACTGAATTGATGGTCTGTGGGTATTGGGTTGTCATGGGTTCAGCTCGATAGAATGAATCCTAAACCTTTTTCTACACATTCAGCTCGAGAGAGTGAATGTACTAAAGCGTAGGCTGTTCTTAATTGTTATTTATTGGTGTTCGAGAGACACCAGTTTGATTCAGGGTAAATTGTTCGAGAAAAAAAGTTTATCATCCCCACTAAAGTCTAGCTTATTCACTAATTTACAACTATTTTCTATTAATTGCAATCACCCATTTTTCTACCTTACCCCATAATTCAATCACATCCCAAGAACCCGCCTCTATACTTGTTTATTCGTGTTATTTGCTACCATTGTACTTGATAATTACAATAAAAAACCCCATATTTTACACTTGTGTCACCCTTAGTTTGAACTAAGATTTTATTCGTAAATGTTTCTACCTATGATTAATTTGAACGTATTCACACTTGGGTCTTGATTCTTAAGTACGTATCACTCCCTATGGGATTCGACCCCAACTCACTTAGTTGGGTTATATTACTGACTAACGATCGCTGGCACTTAGAATTGGAAGAAGTGTCTTGATACGTGAAATCAAAATGGCTCCGCTGCCGAGGAGTGGTGTTACTTGAGAATTTTTAGTTAAGTGGAATTTTGTTCTTGTTAGTCATAGTTGAATTTACTTCATTTTAGTTTTGTTTTGCTTGTTGTGTTGTGAAACAGGAATTATGAGTGTAAACGAAAGCAATGGTAGCCAAGTAGGCCACCAAGATGACATTGGAAACCTCAACGATGTCAATATGCCTAATTTTAATGACCCCCATCTTATGGGTGGTATTAGTGCCATTTGCTTGCCTCTGGCTGAAGAGAATACAGTGTTTCACATTACAAGTACTATGTTGCAACTCTTGTAATTAAAGGGGTTGTTCGGTGGTTTGGATCATGAGGATCACCATGAGCACATTAGAAATTTTGTGGATGTTTGCGGGCCATTCTCCTTCAAGAATATATCCCAAGAGTCGGTCCGGTTGAGGTTGTTTTCATTTTCCTTAATGAGAGAAGCATGTAAGTGGCTGGCTGAATTTCCACGTGAATCAATCACTTCGTGGGAGGAGTTGGTCATCGCATTTCAAGTGCGATTTTTCCCTCCTTCGAAGATGATGACTCTTCGGGATAACATTCAAAGCTTTAAACGGTTGGAGAGCAAGCCAATTCATGAAACTTGGCTACGATTCAAGAAGTTGGTGCTCCAATGCCCAACTCATGGCTTACCCGACAATGTTTTGCTGCAATATTTTTACCGAAGCCTTGACTCGATAAACAAGGGCGTTGCTGACCAACTTTCTCTATGAGGTTTGTTGCAACAACCTTATGCTATAGCAGCCCAACTCTTGGATGATATGACTATAATAAATCGGGCTTGGTACACCCATGAAGATCAGGTTTCTCCTCTCACATTCAAATTGACCAAAGAGCAGATGGAGAAGGACCAAGAGAGGGACTAGAACATGGCCAAGATCATGACACAACTTGACATTTTGTTTAAAAATGTCATGGGAGCTGGTACTCGAAGTGTCAATGTTGTGGGTGTCGGGTGTGTTAATCTGGATGAAGCTAAGCTTGAGGCTTTATATAATGAAGAGATGAATTTCCTAGCCAACCAATGTGGTGGTTATCGTTCAAACTACCCGAGGTAGGGTGGTAACCAAGGTTGGAATAGGGCTGAAGGTTAGAAGGATCATGATTGTGAATTGAGGGATCGAAATCCCAATTGGAAGGATGGGGAGAAAGATAGGTATGTTCCTCCCCACGAGTGCCAAAGGATTCGAAAGGTAGCCGGTTTGAGGATATGCTCTCTCGTATCCTCAACAAATTGGAAGGGTTAGACAAAACTTTGAAAGAAATTAAAGAAGATGTGTCGACCCTTAGTCAGATTGTTACCTCCCATTCCGTGTCGATCAAACAGTTGGAGACCCAAATGGGTCATATCTCATCTCATCTTAACCCGAGACAGCAATGGGAGTTCCCTAGTGATACTATGTCCAACCCCAAAAATGAGGTTTGAAGGTGGACTTGAGTCATTCCACGACGTTAACTAAGGCGCTGCTTAGGAGACAACCCAAGTTTTATTTGCTTTTTTTTAAGTATGAAATAATGGTGTGTTGATTGTGCAGGCCAAAAATGGGAAATATGTTTGAAAAACTGAAGATTGGCGAGCAGAAGGTCCAGTCGACGCATCGCCGAAGAGGTCGGCAAGCCCGCCTTGGACCGTCGTTGGACTCAAAGCAATTTTAAATTAGAGTCTGTAAAACTAGGTGAGCCCAATAGCTGGTTGGCGAACCGACGACCAGGTCAGTGATCGTGATCTAGTCTGCCATTTGGACCCCCAAATTAACTGGAGGTCTTGTAAAACTCGACGAGGTAAGTGACCACTCAGCGTGTCCCCGAGTGGTTCGGCGAGCAAGACTAATGTCATCGAATGGGCGAGAACTGGATGGTTTTTAAAGGCCAAAGGTTTAAACTTTCAAACTCTTTCACTTTCTCTCACTTTTAATCTTCCCAAACTAACACCCGCATATTATTTTCTATATTTCTTGCATTTTTATCGTATTTGAGTCGTTGATCGTGTGTTCGGAGTGGATTACTTTGCCGCCTACTATTTTAATATTTATTATTCAGCATCTAAGGCTGGTTTTTCGAACCACATGTTATTTTTAGCGATTTTGTACTCATTTGCAATGATCTTATCTTGTTGAAGTGTGTTGGGCCTCTCTGATCATAATTGTTTATGTGTGTGCCTAATTTAAATCAAATATTTTGCCTGTAAAGTTTGTATTGTTGAATTCTCGAGTTTTTGTGTCTTAAAATTGATTAATTATTGTGGGGTTGTGCTTGCGTGTTGTTGGGTCTAGTCGGGTAAAGTCTAAGTAGCCCGTATTTGCGCCAAATGATGTAATTTGCCCAATGATAGAGCGGGTGAAGTTATTCTTAAGGGAAAAAGTCATCAAATGGCCAAATTTGGCAAAACCGAGAGAAGTCTGAGTATCCAATGTAATCGGTGTAATGGGTCTTAGTTGAATTTAATAAGTGCATGCTTTGATTTTATTTTCGGGGAATACGGGGTTGAATTCGAGAAGTTGGGTTTAAAGTATGCACGTTGGGTCATTTGGAGAGCTAGGTCGAGCTAGCGAACCACTCGGCGGTTCACTGAAGTTCCCCATCTCACCTTTAATTTCATGCTAAATGTGTAGTTTGGTTTTGTAACTTTCGGTGAGAAGCTTAAAGTCGCTGAAGGCACTCGGCGACTCGCTGAAAGTCTTCTTGATAGCCCTTTGTCTGCACCCCTGACCCTTAATTGCACTGTAACTTTTGGTAGGCTAATCCTTGCTCGCTGAATGTAGTCGGCGATTCGCTGAAATGCCCTTTCATCGCCGACATGCCAAAATTTTCTGTATTTTTGAGCCAATCCTTTCGGTGAGCCCGATCTAGCTCGCCAAAGAGATTCGGCAACTCGTCGACTGGCTAGGCGAGTTTGTCTGCAACTGATTTTCTGTATATTCAATTGAATTGTTTTTAACTTTTTCCTGATGTTTTGCAGACATAGCTAGATAAAAGGTTTTCGGTAGAGACATGTCGCCATGCAAGAGGGCCAAGGGGATAACTATCAATTAGGATGCAGTTGCATCCAAGGGCAAGGCCACCAAGCAAATGGTGGGAAAGGCAAAGGCAATAGGAAGGCACCTACATTACCGGAGGCCAGCTCTGACAGTGACGGTATCTATGACACCCATCTTACTACTTCTGAGAGCGAGGGTGAGCACCAGGGGTAGCAGGTTGCAGTTTCAGAGCCTGGAGATGATGAATTACTAGAACCAGAAAGAGTTGAGCTGCGGTCCAAAAGGATGAACGATCCGTCTAGGATCAGGACTTCTCAAGCTACCACTCCTTCTCCTCCAGCTCCAGCACAGTCAGTGGTCCTAGCACCACCAGTATAGGGTCCTCCTCCTAAGTCTATGAATAAACTAAAGACTGGGGGGTTGAGGACAATTATCGAGGAGAAACGTTTGTCCATTGATGGGGTCATCTACAGGTACCTAGAGATTATGAGTTGCCTGAAGTCTCATAAATTCCAGATCTTCACCAAACCCCGTGGCCCATATATTCCGAATTGGCTCTGGGAGTTCTATGCTGCTTATGGGGCCTTGATACCACAAGGGAAAAAGTCGGCAGCTAAATTCAAGTCGATTGATCACGTGGTTGTCAGAGGGAAGAAGGTACAGTGCAATTTTGATGCCATTAATGCCGTCCTAGAATGTACAACGAGGCTTAAGGATGACTGTCAATACAAGATCAGGACGAAGGTACTGGAAGACCTAAAGAGGTGGTTGGCTCCATTGATATCAGATGGTACTCCTAGAAGGCTAGAGGTTGGGTCAGCTATTGAAAAGAAGAACCTCAATGTGGCGGCGAGGTATTGGTTTGGTTTCATTAGCAGCACGATCATGCCATCCCAGAATAAATCTATACTCCGCCATGCCAAGACAGCATGTCTAGGTTGCATTATTGATGGGATGAGGCTGAACTTGGGGATGATCATTGCATCATAGATGCTCATGCGGGCCAAGCAGCACCAGACTTCCCTCCCCTTCCCGGTGTTGATCACCGAGCTGTGCAGACGGGCTCGGGTTCCTAGAGATGCGAAGAAGGATGTGGAAGTGATTCCCACATCCTCTACCGATATTCAGAGGATCGAGACGGAGTATTTAAAGGATCAGGCGGAGAAGAAGAAGGCAACCCCAGTGGATACATCCCCAGTTGTTGAGCCTCAGACATTACCTGCAGAGGGACATTTGCCTACTCCAGCCCCTAGGCCTTCAGGTACTTTTAGTGTTGTTCCTTCTGACATCCCAAGTCCCTCTACTGCTCCATTGCCCCCTAGACCCAGATTTGCTACTGATGTTGTTTCCCGGCCTCCGCTCACCTAGGTTGCACTACTCCGGATACGGCAGCTAGCCAATTCTGCTGATGGTCGTGCTGCCAGGCTCGAGGCCTCCATTCCGAGCATGATTCAGACAGTCCTAGCTGACGTTGTGACACCTTTGAGCGCTACCATTCATGCCCTCGCGGCTAGGATAGTGGTGTGCGAGCGTGGCTAAGGTCCCACTGAGGAGGTGACGGCTCTTAAGGCCACTATTGCTACACTGAGGAGAGATGTGGACCAGCTGAAGTCCACCAACATGCCCATGATCTTCGGGACTGTGAAGATCACCGATGTGCTAGTTGATCTAGACATGCCTCCGGCCACCACCAGAGATGATGGTAGAGTTGATGAGGCAGTTGATCCCGAGTCTGAGGCAGAGACAGATGAGGAGATGCTTGGGGTTGCTGAGGAAGCTTCCTATGAGGGCCTTACGAAGACTGATGAGGCCATGGTAGATGCAGTTGTGCAGGCTTCTTTAGCTGATACACCCTTAGCTGATCCTAGTGGACCCACTCTTTCGGAGATAATTTCGGGCACTGATGCCCAAGTCCAGGTTGATCTACCGGGCAATGATGCCCAGATAGATGGAGCGACTGAGTAGACATGATTCCTTTTTACGTCTCTCTCTGTCTTATCTTTTGACTTTTGGATATTATTTTGCTTGCATTTGATGACAAATGATTTTATTTGTGGTGGGGTAAGGCCCACCTTTTGTGATGATTATTTTATTTATATATTGGGTTTTTGAGCTTTAATGGTGTTTTGCACTATTTTGTGGATGATTGAGCTTGTGGCTCCTTGTTTTAATTGTAGATGATTTTTAGACCCTTTTGAAAAAATTTGTGCCACTTCTTTTTTGTGTTTGAATGTGGTTGTTCTCTTGCAAATTTGAGTCTCGATCTTGATCAATACCATTGACTTGAGTAGTGCTCACAATCGAACAAAAATGAATGTGCAGCTACGATAAGGCCAAATAAAGTTGCATAGACAATATGTGAACTTTTTGCATCTCGTTGTGACTAGCCAATTATCAAATTGAGTCTCTTGTGATGAACATTACACACTAGTGAAAGTGTGGAGTCTTGTTTGACATTGGTGTTAATGCCTTGTGTGATGAGCTTACCGTGAACCATGTGTGATGACACCTAGAATTTGCCCCATTGGTTCGGTTGACTAAGTGATGCAATCTCTTTAAATGATATTAGGCAACTTCGAAGAGTGTGAAACAAATTTGACATTATACCTCTTTTTTGTGGCCTACCTTGTGAGTGTGTGCACCTCGCTTGAACACCCTTTGAGCCTTAACCTTTTCTTGGAAGAAACTTGATGAAATTGTGACCTTTCTTTATCCATTACCCATAATCCTCATGATTTGTGGTTTGTTTGAATAGACAACTTAGGCTTTGGCCTAAGTTGGGGGTGTGGTGAAAAAAGAAGGTGAATCAAGAAATGCAACGAAGTCCCCTTAACCCATGATTTTGAGAAAAAAATGGAACCCCTCCATACAAAAAAAAAGGAAAGAAAAAGAAGAAAAGAATGAAAAAGATGTGGAATAAAGTGAAAATGGGGTGTCCGGTGTTCCATGGAAGATAAATAATGGGGTTACTTTTGAGCATGAATGAGAATGATGAAGGAAAGAAAATGTTGTTCATACTACATTTCATGGGGATTGCATCCATTGAGCCTAAATGACCATACCCTTACACTCAACCCTATTACAAGCCTTGAAAAGACCTTTTTGATCTTGAGTGAGCTGAAACAATTGTTGATTGGAAAATAAAGGAAAACATATGGGTGAAATCATTCATTGTGTTTATCTTTGTGAGTGCGAGTGTTGTTATGATTCCAGAGCTATAAATTGCTAAACCATTATGTGTGAACATGGAATCATTCTTTGTGTAAGGGTATTTGAGTACCTCTGTTGAGCTTGAACTTGCATTTGAAGCAAGTATTGTGAACTTGAAAGTCTTTGGTAATGGTGAATCACAACTTGAATCTTTGAGTGCACAATTGATCCTTGCATAAGTAAGTTGAGTCTTTTTGTGTGCATTCATGATTGAGTCTTGTGTAGCACTGTCTGAGGCATCCTCTTTGAACTGCTGAACTTGAGTTTTACTTGAGGACAATTAAAAGTTTAAGTTGGGGGTGTTGATGAGTCCACGATTTGGACTCATTTAGGGCTTTATTTTAATAGATTTAGTGTCCTCAAATGTTTATTTTGTGCCAATAACTGATTTAAATCCTTGAATTTCAGGTATTTGGATTGAGGAACAAAGCACGGACACTATTGAGCAACAAGGAACAAGACAGCTTAAAGAACGAAAAAAAAAGGTATGATCATCGCCTAACCATTGGACGAGTCGCCGAATGGCCATGATCTCGCTTAAAGTTCCAGTGTGCCAAGCCGTGAAGGAGCAAAATCAAGTCGGCGAGAGAAAGGAGCAGTCGGCGAGTCACCGAACGGTTCCGCGATGCAGTGCTATATCGTCCAAAGTTACAGAACTTGAAGATGCTGAAGGCTAAAGCAAAAAGGCGATGGAATTGACCAAAGGGTGGATCGTCGAGTGAATCGACGATCCCGACTAACTACGTCGAATGGTCCTTCGCAGCACATTTTTGGTGACTATAAATACCCTTTTGAATATTTAGTTTAGTATCTACTTTTAATCTATCTATCAGTCTATTTGAGAATATTTTTTAGTTTAGAGAGATTGAGACATTTTTTCCTTAGCTTTGAAGATTTCCACCTTTGAGAAATTGGAAGTGGGTCTTTGAGATTCTTCAATCTTGACCGTTGTAAAGACGAAATTAATCTTACTAGTTGATGGAAACACAATTTGGTAACGATTTCTATGTTTTTATGATGTCTAGCTAAAACCCCAATTCTTAGGGTGTGATTATGGGTTGATTTAGCTGTTGGGTATTGTCAATTGATAGTTTAAATGCTGTTTAAAAGTGATTTCAATCAGTAATTGTGGCCTAATTTAAAGGGTTGTAGTTACAAATGCAATTCTACCTTCTTGTTTTTGACTTGCTCGAGAGAGAGGTTTTAAAACCAAGATTACTGAATTGATGGTATGTGAGTATTGGGTTGTCATAGGTTCAGCTCGACAGAGGGAATTCTAAACCCTTTTCCACACATTCAGCTCGAGAGAGTGAACGAACTAAAGCGTAGGCTGTTCTTAATTGTTGCTTATTGGTGTTCGAGAGAAACCAATTTGATTTGGGGTAAATTGTTTGAGAGAAAGTTTATCCCCACTAAAGTCTAGCTTATTCACTGATTTACAACTATTTTCTATTAATTGCAATCACCCATTTATCTACCTTTGCCCATAATCCCATCACATTCTAAGAACTCGTCTTTATACTTGTTTATTCTTGTTATTTGCTATTGTTGTAGTTGATAATTACAATAAAAAACCCCATATTTGACACTTGTGTCACCCTGAATTTGAACTATGTTTTTATTCGTAAATGTTTCTACCTATGATTGATTTGAACATATTCATACTTGGCTCTTGATTCTCAAGTACGTATCACTCCCTGTGGGATTTGACCCCAACTCACTTAGTTGGGTTATATTGTTGACTAACGATCGTTGACACTTAGAATTGGAAGAAGTGTCTCGATACGTGAAATCAATGCCACGTGCATAATTGATTAAAAATTCTTGCCTTACTATATATCAATAACAAACATGGCATCAAAAGGTATTATTGATGACTTAAATAAAGGTGAAAAACTTAATGGTGACAATTACGACATCTGGAGTCATAGAATATGGTATGTACCGGAAGAGCAAAATGTTCTGAAAGGTATAAATCATGTTTTGAATTAACCAGAAGAGGGTAATTCTACACAACACGGAAGGGATCTAGAAGGTTACAAAGTTTGAAAAAAAAAAACTAATTTCACTACACATGGAATAATAGTTAGTTCTGTGGTTAATGACCTATACATGAATGAGAGGAATTCCCTACTGCTCATGCTATGTGGGCCCATCTGCAAGGAGCGTATGGGGGTACGTCGGTAACCCGCCTTCGACAATTGATTATCAAATTTGACACTAACAAAAAGCGTTATGATCATAATTCAAACAACACCTTAGGGTGATGTCAAACATGATAGTTCAACTCAAAAAGTGATGGTCATGTTCTTTCAGATGAGCAACAAGTTCAAGCAGTGATTCGGTCTCTTTCCAATAATTGGGAACATTTTAAGGTTAACTTGACCCATAATGATATCATCAAAACTTTTTCTAATGTTGCACGCTGTGTTGAACTTGAAGATGAGTGCCTTGGTGTTGCTAAAGCTGCTTCTAATGACTTTGTGGCAAAGTCAAGTTGTACAAAATCTTCAGGCTTCAAGTGTAAGAAAAATTGGAAATAGGAATGAGAAAGACAAAGAGACTGGAGAAAGACCCTCTAAGAAAAAAAAGAAACCAAATTCCAAGAAAGAAAAATGATTTTTCAAGAAGAAAGACAAGAGCAAAATAAAGTGCTACAATTGTCAAATGTTGGATTGTACATTCTAAACGCATCTCTAAGTGCAACATATGTTTTTAGTACTTCTTTACTAACTTAATCTTATCCTATGTGGATTGTACACTCAAGATCTACTGAGCACGTGAGTCGAGATCGAGAAGCGTTTGTGGAGTTTTGTCGAGTTTCATCTAAATCAAGGTGGATCTACGTGGGAAATAATGCTAAACTAGAAGTCAAAGGGATATGCACTTTCAGAGTAGACTTGTGTGGTAACCGTTCTTTGATTTTGCATGACGTCCTATATGCACCAGAGATTCGACGAAACTTAGATCTGTATTTGTTCTTTTAGATGTTGGTTTTGATTTGTTTTTTAGTCGTAATGGTGTTAGAATAACTCTAGATAATGTTTTATATGGTTTTGGACTTCGTTATGACCGTTTTATTGTATTAGATTGTAATCCTTCAACTTATGACTATTATGTTGACCGTTTGTGTAATGGCATGTTATTCAAGTAACAATGATATTAATGTTATTACATGACATGCAAAATTAGGTCACATAGGGCCAGATTGAATGAATAGGTTGGCAAAAGAAGGACATTTAGGTTCTTTCAACAAAATTGATACACCAACTTGTGAAAATTGTCTTGCTGGAAAGATTACGTGTAAACCATTTGGGGAGGCTAAGAGAGCTAAGTTCCCACTTCAATTAATTCATTATGATATTTTTGGTTCAATGAATGTGAATGCAGGGCCTGGTGCTACATACTTCATTACATTTATTGGTGATTTCACACGCTTTGGTTATGTCTATTTGATTTCTCATAAATCTGAAGTACTTAGTGCTATAAATGATATATGAATGAAGTTGAAAATCAATTAGATAAAAACATAAAAGGCTTTAAGAACTGACCGAGGACGTGAATATTTGTCAAAACAATTTGAAGAATTATTTGCTGAAAAAGGTATTATCAGACAGTTAACTACTCCTTATACACCTCAACAAAATGGTGAATGATGGCGCAGACAAATTTGTCTATCTCTTTATGGGGAGATGCATTATTGACTGTGGCTTACATATTGAACAAAGTGCCTTCTAAATCAATTAATCTTCCACTCCTTATGAACTTTGGAATGGTCATAAACAAACCTGAATGATCTACGACCGTGGGGTTGTGCAACATATATTAAAGATGCTTTGATGAGTTTGGTAAACTAAGTCCAAAAGGAAAGAAATGTATCTTTATATGGTACTCTGAATGTTCTAAAGGGTATGTGTTCATCGATGAACTGGAGGATGGAAGTATTACTGAAATTGTATCACGAGATGTCAGATTTTTGAAAACTGATTTTCCCAAAAAAGGTGAAATAGATGAAGTTGAGCCTCTCTAAGAAATGTTGAATTCAGAAGATCAAGTAATGTTGTCAGACATACTTGATAGATCAATGGATCAAGAAATGATTTATGGTCCAAGTGAGAGTTATGAATCTCAAAATCCTATAGAGGAATCTAAACTTCGAATACATAAGAGTACAAGAAAAGGTGTTCCTAAACGATCTTATAAGATTGAGGATTATGTTTTCTTGGTATCTCCTATGGAATTGGATGAACCTAATTCTATGACTAAGGCCTTATCGAGCCCTAAAAGAGATGAATCGTTAAAAGCGATGAAAGAAGAATTAGAGTCTATGAAAACCAATAATGTTTGGGATCTAGTTGACCTTTCTAAGGAACGTAAAGGTATTGGGAATAAATGAATTCTCAAAGTTAAACGCAAATTGGATGGGTTGATAGAAAGACACAAAGCACGATTGGTGGCAAAAGGTTTTACTCAAGAAGTTGGAATATACTATAAGGAAACTTTTTCACTAGTTGTGAAGTTTACCTCAATACAATTACTTTCAGGTATTGTTGCACGTTTAGATATAGAATTACACAAAATGGTTGTGAAGACTGTTTTTCTCAATGGAGAATTAAATGAGGAAATCTACATGGAACAACCAGTAGGTTTCGTTGTTAAACAAAACCTACATGGAACAACCGCTTTTCTCAATGGAGAATTTGTGGCTTGTGCGTCTGCAGTACAAGAAACCGTTTGGTTAAAGAGGTTCTTTGAAGATTTGAGTATTGCAAAGAATTCTAACGGTCTCATGATTCTATATTATGATAGTCAAGCGACTATTGCATACACGAAGGATCCTAAGCATCACAGTAAGACCAAACATATTGACATCAAGTATAACTTTGTGAGAGACGTAGTGACAAGTGGAGAAATAAATTTACAATACATTTCTACATGTGAAATGATAGCTAATGTTTTTACAAACGTCATCTCTAGAGACTTGTTTGAAAAACATGTTAAGGCTCTAGGTTTGTGTATGATTTGATGATATTTCAGTACTGTAAAATAGCTTGATTGTTATAATATTCTCTTCTATATAATACTATTGGATTTATATTCAATTATAATATGCATGTGATATTTTGTAAGAAATAAAGTGTGTCGAACAAGTCGTGAGATTGGCTCTCTCACACGAGCAATCACCTTTTACGTTGAGGAACTTAAAGAGCTAAATTTCACCACCATATTATGACTTGTTTTATGAGCCAGGCAAAAGTTTCTCTAAGAAAATAAGTTTAAGGATCATTGAAAAGAGAAACTAGGGTTAAACATCTGAAGGTGTTTAGATCAAGGTTTGTACGTGTTAGATAATCGAAAGAATGAGACACATACACCAATATAAGTTTTAAACATCATAGCACATGTTTCAAACCATATGTGTCAAATGATCAATGAGTCAATGAAAGAATGGTTCTCTACTTCTTCATTGTGTGAGACCCCAAAAGGTTAAAATGACTTTTCAATGAAATACCTTTTGACCTTTTACTATTTCTTGAAATTTTGATCGGTGTTGCTACTTTAGCATGTTACTAATAGCCATGAGTGATTCGGCAATGCAGTGCATGTCTAAGAAAACAGCTGATATGGAACAGATAGATTCAAGTAGAAAGGGAAGATGATTAAAATGAACAATTCAACTTGTATACATAAGCCGACTATTACACTCGAGTGTAATTATGTATATAACGTTAAAACATGAACTCGAGTTCACCTCTTTGAGAGGATGAGGGATCGAATAAGTAACTACTGAAGTAGTGAATGACATCTAGGGTAACTAGAGTAAAAGTATCCTTAAAATTGTAGTGAATTCTTCCCACATGTGATTGGATTCCTATGTAGGGCTTGTAAAACTTTAAAGGTAAGCTCTTCATGCTCACGGGTTGCATGAACTATTTGTCGTATCAATTGTATGTCTGATTGATGTTGTGTTGGCTTGGATCTTGTCCACCATGTGCGAAGTGGAGATGTAAGTTTTGGTTCGTGGGTCGCCCATGTGGACCGACCAACTCAACCCGGTTCTGCCCGACCCAATATGTTTTTGTCCTATCTGATTTAATTAATTAATTAAATAGATAATCCTTTTTAAAGGATAAGAGAGAACAATTACAGAGCAACTGTTCAACCTCCCCTTAAAAGGCTCTTACTAGGAGTAACTTTTTTAAGACATGGAAACGTAAGAAAGGAAAGGGGAAGAACGTGAGAAAGATAAAAACAAAAGATCAATAAAGAAACATAGAAGAAAGCTTCTTACACAAATCAATCTACACACTAAGGAAGACTCTTAGTTTGTGAGCAAAAATGATCTTGGTTTCCTTGTGATTCAAAGAGAGATCTGGAGCAATTCATTTCGACAACAAAATCAACAATAAATATTTCCACTGCAAGTTATAAGGTACACATCTTCTTGTTGTTTTTCCCTTAATATTCCTTCAATTTTGTATAAGACCTCTTATTTGAAGTTCATTTTTTGTGAGAAGATCCTCCATTTATGGACTTTTTTTCTAATTGATTATTTTTATATTTTTTCCTTTAATTAACATTATATTATGGTAAGAACTAAATATAGAAATTTCATGTAAATAAGTTGAAAATCACTTTACATTCATGAATTAAATTTGACAAACCTGCAATATTCATAATATTGATAATGTAACTTGATGCTACACAATTTTTCAATATACAGGTTTGAATAGGGTGATTGTTCATCAGTTTCAGCTTTTCTCACGATCCGAAAACTCAAGTCATGATGCCACCCACCATAACCCAACCGTAGATAAGCCGACTCATATCTCAAAATGACTAGCAACAAACATATTGGGCAGAATCAATAACCAACGATACAATAAGAACAATTTAAAGGAAAATTCAGCAGAAATGGGAAATAACATCAATATATATATAAAAGGAGTACATAATCCAATCCCACGACCTGGTGGACAAAAGTACAAATTAAAGATACTATATGAGTACAAGTCTCAAAAGTACATACTTGTCTCGAATACATAAGACTAGTCAAAACTACATACATATGAAGATAAGTTGAAATAGGATGTTATCAGTTCACCCTCACTCTCTAAAGATCTCTATGCCAAGCTTGAATCACTGTTTTCTATTGGTGCTATAATACACATCAAGAAAAAATATGTAGAGTGTAGCATGAATATCAAAACAACAGGTATTTAGCAGGCATCATAAATCGGCTGAGCTTGGAAAGTAAATACAATATGAAAAGTGAGAAAGATAAACAACGACAAGAAGTCATATGAACAAAGACATAACAGAAAGTCTAACTATATAGCTCACGAGTCTAGAATGAACAAAGTAGTAGAGTAAAGCAACTATCTATAACCTAACTGGAACCCATAAGCCTAGAATATTTAACTTAGAAATTTTAAAAAAATTAAATTATGGCAACAGATTCAAGAGTTGGAGATTGTTTAAGAATAATAAATAAAAAGAGCCAAAAGTTAACGGTGTTAACATCAATTAGGCATAAGGACTAAAATTACATATTTTATTCAATTAAAAGTTAAATATGTTTAGTTTAATAACACAAGGACCAAAATTCTGATAATGTAATAACACGGGGCCTAAAACTATTATTTCCTCTCTCTCTCTCTAGTATATATATATATATATACACGATTTTCAACACGTGCGTTGCATGTGATTATCAATTCAGAAAATTTAAGTGAATATTTGAATAATAAGCTTTGAACAAAATAATATTGCAGATTCTTTTGTAAATGTTCAATGTGGATCATCATATATATCTCTTATTCAAACGAACCTATGAAGATGGTCAACGAAAAAAATTATTAGTTAAATGCAATAATGCACTCCCTCCATTTCAAAAAGAATGTCTTAGTTTGACTTGGAACGGAATTTAAGAAAAGAAATAAGACTTTTAAATCTTGTGGTTCTAAATTAAAGTTATGTCAAATGTACCAAAATGCCCTTTAATCTTGTGGCCTTAAACATGTCACGTGTAAAGTTGAAGTTAAAGTGTTGCCAGAAAAAGGAAAGGGGTCATTCTTTTTTAAACAAACTAAAAAGGAAATGAAGTCATTCTTTCTGAAACAGAGGGAGTATATATTTATTTCAATTTGATGAGAGTCAATCCTTTAATTAGTCGTATTTTACTAATATTACCTTATAGACGATATTTGTTGTGTATTTTTCTTGTCATCTAATCAGATGTGCTTTGCACGTGTATTCCACTTAATCTGTTTAGATGTCATATGAACATGTGGAGAACAACTACATTTTATTTTTTAGAATTATTTATGTATATTAGTTTTTATTTTATAAGTTATAACATAATAGATAATGTTCTTTTTGTTGGCCCTCATAATTGACTTCTCCATTGTCTGTGTACATAAATCAAAGATAGTTATCTGACTGTCCATAGTTAACTGAGAAAAGTTTCCTTTTTTTTTTACCAAAAAATAAAATTAAAAAATATATTCTATCTGTAAAATCATATAATCACATGTTTATCTTATAACCAACAAAGATATAGTTCATATACTTGTAAACAATTTTCAATTTATTCAACCAATCATGATTCATTCTAGGAAAAATAACAACACCGTGTTATCACATATATAAGGGCGGTATAATAATATGAAAAATTATTGGTCAAAAGTTAATATAAGGAAATATGAAAGATAGAAATAATTAATGTAATAACTATGAGAATTCATAATATTCTAACTAAAGAATATAAAAGAGTGTGAATAATATTTGCAATAATTAATAATAACTAAGAGAATTTATTATGTTATAACTAAAGAATTAAAGTGAAATAGATGAATTTATAATAAATTTTATAATTATATAAATAGGACTTTTAATTAATGTTATTTTTTTTTATAGTTATTAGATTTTAATTAGTGTAGGGACAAAATGAAAATGTTTATTCCATATTACTGAATATAAAATTTATTTTGTTAATGATAAAGTTTAAATGCTTATATATATTCACATATTTTCACATATGTTGTGAGTTTTTTTTTTTTAAAAAGAAGAACTCGAAAAATTTTAAAATAATATATTTTGAAGTTAGAAGATCTTGTTAACTTGATAATACATTTGTGACATATATATGAATTAATGAAATATATATCTCATGAAAATTAGCTATTAAATAAATAATAAAAATTAAACTAATACATACTTCAACTTGCGTTATTAGAAGTCATATGGACTTTTCTTCATCGAAAATACTGAAATGTTAAGAAATAGTAAATTGGTAGAACAAAAGGGCAATGTTTACATAGCAATAATGGTTTTTATGTAAACTTCCTGGCAATCTTAATCACATAAGTAGCATTGTTAAATAAACTTATTCTTTTGTCTTGAGCATCAAAAAAATAAATCGTGATAATTCTCTAACTCTTGAGAAGTTTAATAATTTTGGAAAAAGATATTCAGAAACATATATCTAAATCAGAAGAGAAATTGTTAACTAAAACAAATGAATTTAGACTACAGTAAAAATCAAACTAATACAAACTTTCACTGGCGTTGTTACAAGTCATATGAACTTTTCTTAGTCAAAAATACTGAAATATTAAGAAATAGTAAATCAGTAAAACAAAAGGGAAATGCTTATATAGTAATAACTATTTTGAAGCAAACTTCTTGACAATCTAAATCACACAAGTAACATTGATAAATAAAATCATTCTTTTGTCTTGGGCATCAAAAATATAAATCGTGACAATTCTCAAACTCTTGAGAAGTTTATTAATTTTCAAAGAAAATATTCAGAAGCATATATCTACATCACAAGAGAAATTGTTGACAAAAACAAACGAATTTAGACTACAATAAAAATTAAACTAATACAAACTTCAATTGACGTTATTACAAGTCATATAAACTTTTTTTCGTCGAAAATACTTAAATATTAAGAAATAGTAAATCAGTAAAACAAAAGGGCAATGTTTATATAGGAATAACTATTTTGAAGCAAACTTCCAGACAATCTAAATCACAAAAGTAACATTGATAAATAAAGTCATTCTTTTGTCTTGAGCATCAAAAAAATAAATCGTGACAATTCTCTAACTCTTGATAAGTTTAATAACTTTGAAAAAGATATTCAAAAGCATATATCTACATCACAAGATATATTGTTAACAAAAATAAATGAATTTAGACTACATCATGTTAATTCCATATATTGGAACATTACATACTAATGTATATATAGTAAAACAATAATTATTATATTATCAAAATTATTTTCCTCAAGTACTCGAGGTTAAGGAATATACCCTCTTAGGATAGAACAATTTACTTCATCAGAATAGTGGTACCTTATATTCCTCTGGACTTCGAACTCACATAACGATAATAATCACACGATTTTTTTTTAAAATGCAAGAAGACGAAGAGTAGATGATTAAAAAAATTGTGGTTGAAAAATGAAAGAAAACTCCTCTATTTATAGTCAACAAAGGGTAGTATGAATAAGTGTTTTTTGTGTCTTATCTGAAAAGTCATGACCTTTTCAAAAAGTCACAACCCTTTCGAAAAGTCACAACTTATTGAAAAAGTCACAACTATTCGAAAAATCACAATCCTTTGAAAAAAGTCACAACTTATCAGAAAAGTCACAACTCACTAAAAAAGTCACAACCTAAGTTAGGGATATTATAGTAATTTAACATTCAAGTTAGGAGTTCATATTTTTAAGGTAATAT
>JAJOOF010015635.1:0-18261 GCA_029582545.1 Solanum lignicaule
ATTGTGTTAACTAAATTGGAGATAAGTGTAACACAATATATATATATATATATATATATATATATATATATTGCATAATGAATGATCACCAAATTGTAAGATTAAATAATTTCAGGATCTTGAACACAATAATTTTACATAGAGATCGTTAGGGGCACATACCTGATGCGGAAGACATTATCACAGAGAGAAGCGGAAGCGTTAGTCGTAAATTGGTTTCTAACTCCTTGCCCTAACTTTATGTTACTACAACCGTCAGCGATTGAATTATTGTAGAAAATATATGGTAACCCTAATAGGTGGAGGGAGGACTAATTTATAGAGGTTAAGACTTAATCTGGTACGTCCATCAAATAACCAATGTACGGACGAGATCTATTATTCATTAAATATTATTTATGGTATTACTTGGGCTAAAAGTAAACTTGGGCCATAAGTAAGAAATAATTAATAATTCTTACATTCTCACACTTGTCCCAATGACCATATAACATTAATATTTCATAAACATTAGTTGTGCATACAATAAATCTCTTCTATAATGTCAAGCATACATACCTCAATATAACAACCTACTAATGCGAGTTATGGCGGTTGTACATAAATTTTAAGCTATATACTTCCTTCCATATACTACTACATTAGCAACTTATCATACTAGGTCCATAAGCTATAAAACATATAATATTACAGTCCACAATAATATCTCATAGAGACTTATCTTGTAATATCTCAAAACAATAATGTATACATCATTATGAGAAACAAGAAATTCATTAATGTATATCAGAAACACATAATTGAGCTCAGAGTGTAAGAACATCATAAATGTATCAATCATAAGTACAATCAAGACCCATTCTTTGAACATATTCTTTAAATGTCTTTGGTTTTAAGCCTTTTGTTAACGGATCCACAATCATGAGATCAATTCTAATATTCTCAAGTAACACTCTTTGTTTCTGAACTTCTTCCTTGACAGTATAGTACTTTAATTTCATATGTTTGACACATTTGGAGTACTTATCGTTCTTGGAGAAGAATACTGCTGCAGTATTATCACAATAAATTTTCAGCGGCTTGGTAATGGTGTCAACAACCCCAAGTCCTGAAATGAATTTCCGCAGCCATAATGCATGAATTGTGGCTTCATAACATGCCACAAAATTTCTTTGCAGCTTTCCAGTGATCAATTCCAAGGTTACTTTGATATCTACCTAGCATTCTGACCACAAAATTAATATCCAGTCTTGTGCAAGTTTGAACATACATCAAACTTCCAACAATAGAAGAGTAAGGAATTATTTCCATTTCTTTTCGTTCTACATCATTGTTTGGGCATTGCATGAGATTAAATTTGTCCCCTTTTTGAATAGGAACTATTCCTGCTGAATAATTGTTCATGTTAAATCTCTCTAGAACTCTTTCGATATAGCTTTTTTGAGACAGTCCCAATAATCCTTATGATCTATCATGAAATATTTTTATCCCTATCACATAGGATGTCTCATCTATATCTTTCATTTCAAAGTTCATAAAGAGAAAGTCATTCATCTCACGTAATATGCATAAATCATTAGCAACAAGTAAAATGTCATCGATATAATGGACTAAAAATATAAACTTACTCCCACTGATCTTCTGGTATATACACCGATCAGCGGTAATCTCCTTAAATCCAAAAGATGTTATGATATCATTAAATTTTATATACCATTGTCGTAAGGCTTGTTTGAGTTCATGTATTGACTTTTTTAGCTTACACACCATTTGATCTTTTCCTTTAATTTCGAAACCCTCTGGTTGGTCCATATAAACATCCTCCTCGAGGTCTCCATTAAGAAAGACAGTTTTCACATCCATTTGATGTAACTCTAAATCATAATGAGCTATCAAAGCCAAAACAATTCTTAACGAGTTTTTCTTTGAGACCGGTGAAAAAGTTTCTTTATAATCAATGCCTCTTTTTTGAGTGTATCCCTTGGCAACAAGTCTGGCTTTATATCGTTCAATATTACCATTAGAATCGCGTTTGTTCTTGAAGACTCATCTACACCCGATTCATTTAGAACTTTCCAGTAATTGAACGAGATCCTAGACTTTGTTGTATTCCATGGATTTTAACTCATCATTTATGGTGTCAATCCATTTATCAGACTCAGTGTTTTCTATGGCCTGTGAAAATGAAACCGGATCTTTATTAATTTCAATGTCAAAATTTGACTCTTGCAAATAAATCGCATAATCATCTAAAATGGCCGATTTTCTTTCTCTTTGAGATTTTCTTAATGGCACTGTTTGTGGTTCATTTGTGTCAGATACTTGTGAATTAGTTCCTTCTTGAAGTGTTTCACCCAAATATTGTTCAACAGTGTTAAAGTGTTTTTCTACAAAAGGAACAACGTTTGTTATTGATGTGGAAGTAGGTACATTCATGGGCAATGAAATATTTACACTTACCTCATTAATTTCCACACTTTGTCGTTACACACTCCCACTAACTTCACCATTCTCAATGAATTTCACATTACCGGTTTCAACAACTCTCGAACTATGATTTGGACAGTAGAACTTATAACCTTTAGATTTCTCTGGATAACCAATAAAGTAACCACTTCGCGTTCGAGAATCTAATTTCTTTTCATGTGGATTATAAACTTTAGCTTCCGCTTGACAACCCCAAACATGCAGGTGTCTTAAACTAGGCTTCCTTCCAGTCCACAGTTCAAAAGGGGTCTTTGGACTGCCTTACTAGGAATCTTGTTCAATAAATATACAACGGTTTTAAGAGCATACATCAACAATGATTTGGGTAATGGGGAATTACTCATCATACTCCTAACCATATTCATAAGTGTTCGATTACGCCTTTCTGCAACACCATTTTGTTGAGGTGTTCCTGGCATAGTATATTGTGCACATATGCCATGCTCTCCGAGGAATTTTGCAAATGGACCTGGACATTGTCCCGATTCGTTATACTTTTCATAATATTCACCACCTCTATCTGACCTAATGATTTTCACTTTTCTATCTAATTGTCTTTCAACCTCATTAACGTACACTTTGAGAGTGTCCACTGCTTGAGATTTTTCTTTCAACAAATAGATAAATTCATAACATGAAAAATCATCGATAAAGGTGATAAAATATTTTTCTCCACCAAAAGATGGAACATCAAAGGGTCCGCAAATATTAGTGTGTATAATTTCAAGAAGTTGAGTGCTCCTTGTGGCACCTTTCTTGGTATGCTTGGTTTGCTTTCTTGTAATGCAATCCAAACATATATCAAGATCAATAAAATACAGATTCGGAAGAATCTCATTCTTTACTAACCTTTTTAATCTTTCTTTGGATACATGACCCAAACGTTTATGCCACAAATAAGCAGAAATTTCCTTTAGTGAACTACGTTTAATTCCAACACTTTGATGAATAGTAAGAAGAGATTCAGAAAAATTATTATCGAGTTTCAGTCTATATAAACCATTAATAAGAACACCAGAACCATAAAAATAGTATTCTTATATAAATTGAAACAACCATGTCCAAACTTAAAATCAAATCCAAAAACATCAAGTCTTGAAAGAGAAATTAAATTTCTAGAAACTGAAGGAACATAAAGAGTCAATAATAGATCAAGGTGATGTCCAGTTTCCAAGATCAAATGATAAGTCCCTATGCCTTCAATTTTTGTCTTCATGCGATTTTCCATGAACAAGAAATCCTTATTTGGATTTGTAGTTTGGATCATAGTGAATCCCTTTCTTTTCAAACCAAGATTTACGTTTTAGACATCTTTCTGATGGTGTCCTTCCTTTTTACAAAAACGACACACATCAACCTTGAGTTCCTTATGAGTATCCTGTGGAACTTTCGCAGGTGCTTTCTTTTTCTTAATCTTGTTGGCCTTCACTTTAAGTCCTTTACCAGCTCCTTGACCCATGAGGTTAATAGAATGACCTCCTTGTTTCTTAAGTATATGATTTTGCATGCTACGCAACCCATCAAACTTCATGGTCGTGAGTTTAGCCATTAGTGTACCAACGAGAGACTTATCAGCAGAACTAAAATGTTCTTCCACAAACTTCAGGTATTCCTTGACACTTTTTTGTTTGTGGAATAGTACTCTTATTGTTGTTAGCAGCAGTCATTCGCATGAACATAAGGCTCAATCTGTTAGAGCGCTCCCATGATTTATGAAAAGACTTCTCATCCTCACTGCTCTTATTAGTAATGGCAGAAGGTTTGTCATTCAGCAGAGCCAAGTCAAGATCCATCACACCTAAGTGGAACTGCACTTTTTCATGTCATTCAGAAAAGTTCAATCCATTGAACACAGTAACAGACGAAGCATGCGAATGAAGAGGAATAACTACAAAATAGATATACATGCTCACAAATTAGAAAATAATGTGAATTCAGTAAAATGATAAAAATATATCATAATTCTCCTTTGAGTAGATACTACAACACATTATCATAATTTAAATGTCATTTTTATCTTTAATAGGTAATTGAATATTTTTTATCAAACATATACGACATCTTTGGATATACAATATATGTTTGACTAAAATATTAATTTACCTCATAATTTTCACTATTTGTAGAATGATAAATTCGCCTTTGGGTAAATTCTTAAGTTCTAGCAATATTGAAAGTCAATTTATCTATTTATTTTTCAATATAGGCATCTAATTAACCTTCATAAATAAATGACAATTTTATGAGGGCATATTTTTCTTAACCATACTAGTTTGGCCACTTTGGTGACTAACAAGCTATATGAATACAAATGCATACATAATCTCATAAAATTTTGTGCATGTGAATAATTTTAAACATTTTAGTTTTGCCACTTTGGTGACTAACAAATTATAAAAACATAATATATCCATCAAGTGATCATAAATATTATATTTATAGATGCTAATTTCTCTAGTTTGACCACTTTGGTGACTAACAAACTATATAAATACAAATGCGTACATAATATCATAAAATTTTGTGCATGTGAATAATTTTATACATTTTAGTTTAGCCACTTTGGTGACTAACAAACAATAGAAACATAATAAATGCATCAGGTTGAAAACCCAGACTCAGTCTCTCTTGGAATACTGAATATGTCAATAATTAATTAATTGTACTAATCCACATATGTCAAGTGATCATAAATATTATATGTGTAGATGTTAATTTATCTAGTTTAGCCACTTTGGTGACTAACAAACTATATTGCACTAACTATACACATTATGTATTGCTTAGTGTAGCGACCACTTTAATTTATTGCACAATCTAAAACAAAACATAATTATTTATTTATTTAGGGGGTGGTGGGCAGTGATTACTCTTTATTACCCTACCAAGGCTGATGCGGTTATATAATTTATGAAGATTATCCATTCAAACAGTCGAGGCTTGGATGTCATATGTAAGATTAAATACTTTCAAGATCTTGAACATGATAATCTTACATAGAGATTGTTAGGGGTACATACCTGATGCGGAAGACATTATCACAGAGAGAAGCGGAAGCGTTAGTCGTAAATTGGTTTCTACCTCTTTGCCCTAACTTTATGTTACCACAACCGTCAGCGATTGAATTATTGTAGAGAATATGTGGTAACCCTAATAGGTGGAGGGAGGACCAATTTATAGAGGTTAAGACTTAATCTGGTACGTCAATCAAATAACCAATGTACGGACGAGATCTATTATTCATTAAATATTATTTATGGTATTACTTGGGCTACAAGTAAACTTGGGCCATAAGTAAGAAATAATTAATAATTCTTACACAAATTACTAAATTAGTGTTGTTGAGAATATAATTAAATAACAAATGCATGCTCTCTCTAAAAGTGTAAGCTTTTAAATGAGATTGTAACATACTTCAACATGGCATCAAAGAAGATAGAGGCGTGTTGAGAATATAATTAAATAATAATGTATGCTATCTCTAAAATATGATGAGATGGTCACACACTTCAACAAGTATCAAGACTTTTGGACTTTCTAAATTAAAAAAGATATGGATAATTAAGAGAATGTAATTAAGAAATAATTTTTGGATTTACTAGTAAATCAAATAAATATAAATTTTTAAAAAAAATCTGTAAAAAATATTGTGAAAAAAGAGGCATGTCAGATTGGAAATTGTTTCCTTGAAAGTTTCCTGCTTCTTCAAGATTATTTGAATTCCAAAACCCGCGGTACTGAAATATTATTGACACAAAACGTAGATTTTGTGATAATGATGATATACATATATAGTCGATCCCAACTAGATTGAGGATTGAGGCATATTTATTGAACTTAGAAAGACATACATTTCTTGCTAAACGAAGAAACCATAGGAAACAGGGTTCCAAGCTGATGATTCTAGTCAGAGGTCGAGCCAGAATTTGTACCGCATGAGTCTGGATAGATTATTTATACATATGAAATGATTATTCAACACAAATACATGGTTTGAGCCAAAGCTACTCGTACCTTTGATGGCTCTACCCCTGCTTCTAGTCCAAGTGCAACTGTATTTCAAGGTCCCCTGTTTGGTCATAGACTCGAGCAATCACAACAACAGTCTGATACACTTGTTGCATTGTTGGCCTTTGATTTGGAATGAATTTCATGCAATCACTTGCAAGTTCAAGTAGTTGCATTATCATATTAACAAACCCTTGACCTAACAATAGTTTATCCACATCAAGATGACTGGCAAAAGAGTTGCTTGACAAATTTAGATTCGAGCAGCTCAATATGTAAGACTCTTTCCTCGTTAAAAGCTCGAGAAGCAAGACCCCAAATCGATAGACATCTTTTTGTATGTTGTGAAGTTTAAGGACTCGACTATTGGCAATAGACTCAAGTTGGAATCTATGTCATTTGTTTTTGCAAGTGTTGTCTCCCAAAAATTGGATAACTTGGGATCAAAATTTTTATCGAGCAAGATACATTGTGTGCTTATGTTACTATGCACAACATGGAAATTTCCACCATTATGAAGCCAAGCCAGGGCTTTGGCGACACCAATAACAATTTTAACCCTTAGAGCAAAGTCCAAGAGTCTTGCCTTGTCTTCGGTTGAATCCAACCACTCGTGTAAGTTTCCATTAGACATGTATTTGTAAACTAGAAGTCGCTCGTCTCTCTCAGAACAAAAACCGATTAGAGGCACCAAATTCGGATGCCTCAGACTACCCAGAGTTGTAATCTCGGAAACAAACTCTTCCTCCAAATCCCCTGAAACATGGAGCCTTTTTATGGCAATAGTCCATCCATTTGGGACCAGTGCTTTGTACACTTTCCCAAGCATTCCATTCCCGATTTCATTGTCTTGGCTGAAATATGAAGTCGCTTTTGATAGTTCCATAAAACTCATTCTTGTAAAAATCTTCTTCATCTGTAAAATCTGAGGAAAAGGACATATCTACCATTACCATATTTTATTTCTCCTCTACAACAATGGTTTGATTAAGTAGTACCTCTTTCGTGTTGGGAAAAACGCGGACTAACACAAAAATATATATGGTCAAAGTGATGGAAATAAAATGGGAAAATAATGACACCAAGAATTTTACGTGGAAACCCTTTTAAATAAGGGAAAAACCACGGGCCAAGAGGAGCAACTGATATCAATATAGTAAGAAATTTTACACTGTGTAGTCACGAATACAATGCACAAAGTGACTACTACACACTCAAAAGGAATAACACTCTTTTGATTTCCACCTTACTAAAAATATCACTCACACTCTATTTTTTCTTCACACACTATTTTCTTGTATAGTCTATGAAAACCTCACAACTCTCTATATTTTTTTTCTCTGTGAATTGGTGTGTTCTACAAATGAGCAAAGAATGCTCTATTTATAGAAGGAGAAAACCATGTCTATGTCACTAATGACATAGGCAAATGTAGCAAAGTCCAAAGGGTTCCAAATCTTACCAATTTGCCAACCACCAAATCTTTTATTTTCAACTCTTATCACTATTCCTTTTTAACAATTGCTTGTCGCAATTGAGTAGCAAAAATTGACCCAAAAAATATGGGATGGACTCCACAAATCTCCCCCTCCAGTCCCATTTATCAAAAAGAGGTATCTCCAATTTCTTTAGAGAGTTCTCATACCCACAAGTTCTTTGCATAACTCGAACTTGTCTTTCAGCATCGTCTTGGCCAGCATATATGCAGGGTTTTCACTTATGTGGATCTTTTTGACGTGAAATGATTCACTTTCCACTTCCTCACGAATCCAATGATATCTGACGTCGAAGTATTTTGTTCTTGAATGGTACATGGAGTTCTTGCTCAAGTCTATTACACTATGGCTGTCACAATAGACAATATCCTCCATCTGATGCAAACCAAGCTCTTAAAGAAATCGCTTGAGCCATATTATTTCCTTGCGGGCTTCAGTAGCCGCAATATACTCAGCTTCAGTTGTAGATAGTGCAACACACTTCTGCAACTTCGACTGCCATGATATATCTCCCCCTGAAAAAGTAAACAAATATCCAGTAGTGTATTTTCTGTTATCAAGGTCACCTGCCATATCAACATCTGTATAGCCCTTCAAGATTGGATCTGATGCTCCAAAACACAAGCATTCATCTGAGCTTCCTCTAAGATACCTAAGTATCCACTTCACAGCTTCCCAATGCTCTTTTCCCGGATTGTCGAGAAATCTGCTGACAACACCAACTGCGTAAGCAATATCAGGTCTAGTGCATACCATTGCATACATTAGACTTCCGACGACGGAGGAGTATGGAACTTTGGCCATGCTCTCTTTTTCCTCCCTAGTTGTAGGACACATCTTCTTTCTCAACTTCATATGACCAGCAAGAGGTGTGCAAACAGGCTTAGCATTCTTCATATTGAAGCGCTCTAGTACACGTTCAATGTACTTTTTCTGTGACAAATAAATCTTTCTTTCATCTCTGAGATGAGTAATTCTCATGCCCAAAATTTTCTTGGCATGACCCAAGTCTTTCATAGCAAGACTTACGCAACTCTTTCTCAAGTTGTCAATCTTGGAAGTATTCTTGCCCACAATCAACATATCATCCACATACAACAAGAGGATGATAAAATCATTGTCAGAATTTTTTTGTACAAATACACAATGATCTGAATAAGTCTTCTTATAGCCTTGCTCCCCCATAACATATTCAAACTTCTTGTACCACTGTCTAGGAGCTTGCTTTAGGCCATAGAGATTTTTTCTGAGTTTGCACACATAATTTTCTTTACCATCTTCTTTGAAGCCCTCAAGTTGTTCCATATAAATCTCTTCTTCTAGGTCACTGTGAAGGAAAGCCGTTTTCACATCCATCTGCTCAATCTCTAAATTAAGACTAGCAGCCAAACCTAGAACTGTACGAATCGAGGACATTTTCACAACAGGAGAAAATATTTTGTCAAAGTCAATACCCTTCCTTTGACCAAATCCCTTAACAACCAATCTAGCTTTGTACCTGGGCTTCAAGTTGTGTTCTTCAACCTTAACTTTGAACACCCACTTGTTATTCAAATCTCTCATGCCCTTGGGCAATTTTACCAACTTATAAGTGTAGTTCTCATGCAAAGACTTCATCTCATCTTGAATGGCTTCAATCCATTGATCCTTGTGCTCATCTTTCATGGCCTCCTCATAACGTTCAGGTTCTCCCCCGTCATTGAGTAACACATACTCATTGGGTGAATAACTCTAGAAGGGAATATTTGATTCGTCCACAACTTCATGAGCAAGAGGATCATCAATAACAATATCATTGTTATTATCAACATCAACATGTTGATTCGATACATAATTATGGGAGTCACCATGATCATCAAGCCCAACAACATCATGCATACTTGTGTGAGGAACTTCATCTAGATGAACTATACCATCAAAACATGAAGATTCTAGCTTCTCCGCTTTGTCAAAATCTTTAATTGTTTGATTCTCCATAAAAATAATATCACGGCTTCTCACGAGTTTCTTTTGAATTAGATCATATAGCATGTAACCAAATTCATCAATGACATATCCAATGAAGATGCACTGCCTTGTCTTGGCATCTAACTTTGACCTCTCATCTTTCGGCACATGTACAAAAGTTTTGCAACCAATTACTCTTAAATGATCATAGGAAACATCTTTTCCATACCAAACTCTATTTGGAACATCACTTTGCAAAGCAACAGTAGGAGATAGATTTATAACATGTGCAACGGTCAATAAAGCCTCACCCTAAAATGAGTTCGGCAACTTTGCTTCAGAAAGCAACATTTAACTCTTTCCATCAAGGTCCTGTTCATCCTCTCAGCCAAACCATTAAGCTGAGGAGTCTTGGGAGGAGTCTTCTGGTGTCATTAACCTTGATGCTTGCAGTATTCGTTAAATGGTTCACAATGTTCACCACTATTATCAGTACGAATACATTTCAGTTTCTTTCCAGTTTCTCTTTCAACTGAAACCTGAAACTGCTTGAAGACACCTAACACTTGTTCTTTAGTCTTCAAGACATAAACCCAAAGTTTTCGCGAGCATTCATCAATAAAAGTGACAAAGTAGAGTGCACCACCCGATGCCCTTGTCTTCATTGGACCGCATAAATCAGAGTGCACCAATTCAAGCAACTCTGTCTTTCTTGAAGGAGGGTAGGACTTAAAGGAAACTCTATTTTGTTTACCAGTCAAGCAGTGCTCACACTTTTCTAATTTAGCACTTTTGAAATTTGACAATAATTTCTTCTTGGCTAGAACATTAAGCCTTTTTTCGTTGATGTGGCTAAGCCTCTTGTGCCATACGTTGAAGAGTTGTCGCTCTCAAGCGCGTTCACCATATCAACACAAGTAGAAGTCATAGTCCAATATAGGCCACGACGTTTGTTACCACGAGCCACAACCAAGAAACCCTTAATGAGCTTCCATTTTCCATCACCGTTGGTACTAACATATCCTTAATCATCCAAAACACTAACAGAAATTAGGTGCAGACGAACATTAGGAGCATGTTTCACATTGTTCAAAACTAGTTTAGTTTCAATGCTAGTTTCCAAACAAATTGTACCAATACCAACCACCCTAAAAACAGTCTCATTACCCATATTCAAGGTTCCAAAATCACCAGGAGTATAGGTAGAGAAAAAATCCTTCCTTGATGTCACGTGAGATGCGGCACCAGTGTCCACAATCCAGCTTGACTTATCACAAGCAATATTTATTGTATCCGCATCAAGGACGGTAACAAGATCTTCGGTGGTGACGGTGGCTAGGCAATTCTTATTGCCATCTTCTTTAGTTTCCTCTTTGTTTTTGTTCTCCCTCTTCAATTTCCTGCAAAACTTATTTGTGTGCCCTTTCATGCCACAATGATAGCACTCAATATCCTTAAGTCTGCCTATGGATTTGCTCATATTTTGTTCTCTATTCTAAGAACCACGAGTTTTGTTTCTCCCCCTAGGTCCAGTTACTAGGACATCCGATGAAGAAGAACCTAGATATTTTCTTCTCATCTCTTCGTTCAAGACACTACTCTTGGCGGAATCCATAGAGATCACACTATTCGGAGCTGAATTTGACAATGAAGTTCTAAATGTTTCCCAAGAGTCTGGTAGGGAACCAAGTAGAAACAAGTCTTGAATTTCTTCATCAAATTTAATGTCCATAGCAGATAATTGGTTCATGATCCCCTGAAAATTATTAAGATGGTCTGTCATCGGAGAACCATCATGATACTTTAAACTCAGCATTTGCTTTATTAAGAACATTTTATTGTTGTCAGTTTTCCAAGCATACAAACTTTCAAGATGCTCCCATAAGGTTCGAGCATGTGTCTCCCCAGAAATATGGTTCAACACATTATCGTCAACCCATTGCCTAATGAATCCACAAACCTGCATGTGCAACAGATTCCACTCTTCATCTGTTTTATTATCAGGTTTTACGGTGGTAAAGACTGATTTGTAAAAATTCTTGACATAAAACAAATCTTCCATTTTCCCCTTCCAAATGACATAATTAACACCATTCAAAGTAACCATTCTACTTGTGTTGGCTTCCATTGTTTATCCCCAAAAATATAGTTATTGCTAACCAAAGTAAATCTTTTATGATGTGGAAGTTCAGATTGTGCTGCAACCACAGAGCATACTCAGATAAAATATTGGCTCTGATACCAGTTTGTTGGGAAAAACGCGGACTAACACAAAAATATATATGGTCAAAGTGATGGAAATAAAATGTGAAAATAATGACACCAAAATTTTTACGTGGAAACCCTTTTAAATAAGGGAAAAACCACGGGCTAAGAGGAGCAACTGATATCAATATAGTGAGGAATTTTACACCGTGTAGTTACGAATACAATGCTCAAGTGACTACTACACACTCAAAAGGAATAACACTCTTTTGATTTTTCACCTTACTAAAAATATCACTCACACTCTATTTTTCTTCACGAACTGTTTTCTTGTATAGTCTATGGAAACCTCACAGCTCTCTATATTTTTCTTTCTCTTTGAATTGGTGTGTTCTACAAATGAGCAAGAATGCTCTATTTATAGAAGGAGAAAACCATGCCTATGTCACTAATGACATAGGCAAATATAGCAAAGTCCAAAGGGTTGCAAATCTAACCACCAAATCTTTTATTTTCAACTCTTATCACTATTCCTTTTTAACAATTACTTGTAGCAATTGAGTAGCAAAAATTGACCAAAAAATATGGAATGGACTCCACATTTCGTCCAAATTTATTTGGCATAGTTTGATTGTGCACAAATTTTAAGAAAAAAAACAAAAGAAGTTTTTGAAACTTGTGATCTTAAATATGCCATAACACTTATATGACTATGTCGTTGTTTACTTCTTCGCGTTGAGGCCATTCATTTCCATCAATCACCATTATCTTTGTTCTCTTCTTGATCAATAGAAGCATCCAGGTAAACCAAAGAAGAAAAAAAGGGTCTGCCAACGATTCTTTTATCGATTTCAAACAATCGACGTCACTCTGCACCGCGTTGCATCTTAGAGAATAGCTGGAAAGTACTAGGAAAAATGGTAGTACTAAGTATATATAGAATGTTGCAGTTGCACATTGTTGAAATGATAATTTTTGTTATAGAATAAGAAACCATTGCCTTGATTAGAAGTAACATGAAATTTATTGAGTTATTTGTTTTGGCAATTGTGGTGTAATATACTAATTGATCTTTTGCAAAAATGGAAACCAGTTGACTTGGGTCAATTACACGGTAGAATAATTCCAACACATTTTTCTCAACATCTTTGACTCCACCCCACAACTTGGGCCAGTCTGTAGGATATGTTGCAAGGAAAATTATGTGTATCATCAAACATATACTAGTTAATTAGTTAACATAGCTATAATTTATCTTAATTATAACTTCTGACCTACTTTTAGTTATAATTAGGCGGCTCAGCTTTTTAGTTTTGTATAATTCGAAATTTGTATAACTTTTATATAATTCAGAATATGTATAATATAATTTATATAACTGTGTACACTTCTAATGTTTGTAATTGTATAAATTCGTTATTTCAAGTTTATACAAAAATAACTGAATTATACAAATCTGTGAATTATATAAATCCACGAATTATACAAACGATACAGCTTAAACTATAGCTATTGCCCGTAAATATGCAAGTTATAGCTATAGAACATAATTAAGTTTATTATAATGATTATTTGCAAAAATTTCCCGTTATCCATATCATCTCTCTGGATGCGGTCCTTTTCTGGATCCGTAAAACCAATTGCTTAAAGAAGCAAGTATGCCACGACATCTTCTATTAGAGTCCTCACATTGACGGCGGCTCACAATTTTCATTTTTCAAATTTATAATTCTCACATTCTCTGTTGCACATTGGAATTTGCGGGGGACACTACTGGTCTGTGGCAATAAAAATATGGGAATTTTTATTTTGTGCGTATATTGGAGTGGAAATCAAAATCAAGTATGCTCAACAATATATATATATATCAAAAGGTCACTTAACTTTGAAATTTTGTCTAGCAAAGTCATTAAATTTTATTTTGTTTCAACAAAATCACTCAATTTAAATATTTATATCAATAAAATCACTCAATCAAATTTATTGTTAAAATCAATTTGATATGACAAAATCATTATTTTTATACTATATTCATGATTGAATAATAAATAAATAAATAAATGAGTCAAAATTACTACTTTTATTTTTATTTATAGATAGGAGTTGCCTCCATATTCTTAGCTGCTACTTTTTCCGTCAACGTCTACCTTGGTCTCTATTGGCATAACCGCCAATAAGTAACCCGTAAACCTCTCTTCACTCATTCAATTTAAACGGAAGATAATTTCTTTTTCTTTTTTAAAGGAAGATCACCTTTTATTTATTTATTTGATGTTTACTAATATAAAGAGGTAAATACATAAAGAAATTAAGATAATTCAATGTTTATTATATTATAAAAATGAATTTAATTTTACATATTTCAACGAAACTTTTACGATATCCCGACGACACCCCTAATTATGGAAGTATAAACTAAAAATATGATTTCGATGCAGTAGTAATTATACATGTGTAAACCCTTTACGGTATCCTATGTATAATGACTAGATTGACGTTTAAATTATATAACACTAAACTTACTTTCATAAAAAGAAAATAAATAATCCTAAATTGAATAAAGTAGGAAATCTCATTTCGTAGTCTAATATTTGAATTAATGAGTCTAATAAGCAAACAAGAAAAAAGAAGAGGAAGCGGGAAAAAATATTGTATTTGGGGTTTACAAAATCCAAAACAGGTAAGAGTTGAGTTATTGTTTTAAGAAATATCAAGAAGTGCCCCTTAATTATAATCAATACATATAATATTTTACCTTACTAGTGGAAGAATTGTTACCATTTTATTGGAAGTTCTTATCCTATATATTTCAATGGACATTTCTTTAGTTTCTCACCAAATCATTTCTCAATTTATCTCCAAAAAAGTCCTTTTCAAAAATTGCAACACCCACCAACAAGAAGAATGGCTAAACAAAGCATCATATCAAGGCCTAAAAGTGTTTTGTGCTTGAGATGCACCATATATTATGAGGTGTTCACTTCGAGTCAAGTGATCGTTGGGAACCAACGCAAGCATATAATGAGGGTACATGGATGAGAATTGCACCCATTACAAGTTTTTTGTGCATCTGCTTACCTCTCAACCCTCTAGTGTCACTTAGGTAATACAAGTCTACCTCAACGGTGTTACCCAGCCAGAGACGCTTTTATCATCCCCATCTGAGTAATCTGCCAATATAGAGGCCTTGCAGACTTCCTAGCCATCCGTGGTCAATTTTTGACCCATTGTAGAATGACTTGATACCTCTCTTACCTAATAGTCATCTGTGGTTTAGTTACAATAAACCACAACAATGTTATCTGATGGTATATGCATCTCAACAACCTCCTTGTGGTTATATATCATATATTCACAATCAACCACAACAAATGCGCAACGATATCCTCTTGGTTGTATGTCATATAACCGTCAGTAGATGAGTGCATCATACAACCGCATACAACAAAGAGAAGGTCGGTGCTTCTGTTGTTTTGGTTGATTGGGAATATACAAAATACAACCATAAAGAGTTTGTACATGAAAATTTTATGGATATTATAACAATACCGGGGTGGACCACGAGGTTGTGGAGGCACCAATATATGCAGTGTACAATGGGACATAAATTGATAGTGTACGATCAAGAAATTTGTGATGTCTCTGCATTGCTAGATTCCTCAATTGGGATGGTAAAAGTATCCCTCAACAGGTAAAACCATTGGGGTACACTTGGACTTACCCAGGAGACATTAGAGTACATGAAGGTAAAAATATGGATAGAAAAATGTATGATGGGGTGTAACACTCATCCAAGATCCCTAAATTATATGTGTGTTGGGGACCATTGATCCTTTGACTCGATGTTAACACCTCAAAACTAGTTCTGCATTGTAGCACCAAACACCTATTGACCTCTTTATGATGCCTTGGTGAGCCATTCTACTAGTTCGAGGTGGCTGCATCTTTTCAAAGGTTTTTATTGGAGAATTGTGAAATGAATTGGTGAGGAACTGACGAGAGGGAGTTGCTCGGATGGTAAGCACCCCTCACTTCCAATCCAAAGGTTGCGAGTTCGAGTCACCAAGGGAGCAAAAGGGGTGGGAGCTCCTAGGGGAGGGTTAAAAAAAAAAAAAAAAAAAAAAAAGAATTGGTGAGGAACTAAAGAAAAGCCCATTGAAATATAAAGGACCTGAATTTCCAATAATATGGTAACAATGCTTACGCGACTAAGGTAAGAAAATAAATGTATATATTATCATTTAAGGGGTATATATTTTGGATATTTCTTAGAAAAACAACTCACCTTTGACCTACTTTGAGTTTTGTAATGTCTATTGTACCTATGAGTATAGCTTGAGGTTCTAATTTCTAATTGTGCATATCACTTATGAGTCTGGTATTGGTGTTGATATAGTATTAGGCTCAGATTCAACCTCAAAGAAACATTAGAATTAGTATTTTTTTCTCATAGATCTAAATTTAGATGTTGGTATTAATTAATCCCATTTGTGGGATTCAATCCATCAGATATGAATTTCAAGAGAGGGATTTCTAATCTTATCTAAGTTGATCGAGCCTAAATTTGATTTCATTATCATGATGCCTGACTATATAAAGCATAAATTGATTCTCTCTAGAGAAAAATACTTCAAAGCAAGTCATTTCTGTACAAATCTACCTACCTCTAGGATTCAACAAGGGGTATGCGCTAGTTCAATGGATCTGAATTCCACTAAGCCTGATCGTTGCTTGATTTAGCGTTTCATGGAGAGGTTGTTGTGCTGTAGCAGTTAGCTCAAATCGAAGCACAAAAGGTTTATGCTTGATCTTACAAGAGTGGAATCTCATCCATGTGGAAGAACTATCAAAGTTGTTACTTGCAACTTTCAGAGAAGATGAAGAGACAAGGGTTGAGCTGCATCTACAAGCATTTGTTTGTCTGTGACTTGATTTCAGGTTGTTTCTATATTTAGATTTGACTTTTCTTTAGTTTTTTTGTTGGACTAGGTTTCAGTTGGGCCTGGTCATGATAAATATATAAATGAGCTCATGCCCACTTTTAGATTTTAAAGAAATGTAGTAGAAATTTTAAGTCATTTGTTTATTATTTTAAGGAAAAATTAGCAAATTAGTCAAAATCCTAACATAATTATTAAAAACATCTATAGGTTATAAATATCAGTAAAAATGTCAATATTTTAGAAAATATTGTGTATCCATTTAGTTCCTATTTTACCTCACCTTAATTAAAAAAATTTCAACTCATTCTCTCTCATATGTTTTTTTTTAAAAAAATATTTTCTCTCTCATTGATTTCCCTCTTTCAATTCTTCTTCATCTTTCAACTCCCGCTTCTCTCTCTTCCGTTCTTTCGATTTTTTTTTCCAAAAATTGAAAAATATATCTCTAAAGTTATTCACAACAATCTCTTGGATTAAGGTATGCATCTTTATCCGATTTTTAGGTTTGTTTACTGATTTTATTTTTGTTTAAATCTTTCAAAAATTTTGTTTGACCAATTTCATTTAGGGTTTGAAAACCTCAAAATCACTCTCTAATGGCTGAATTTAAGAGGATTACAAGAGGTATCCAACTAAATCAACAATTTTCTAGCGATTTTTCATCCTTTGGTGATTATATTACCATTACAATATTTGCATGTTCAGTTGAAGTTGTTAAAATCATAAAAATCATGATTTTCTATTAGTCTCGAGTACCTGTAACAATTTTCTTTTGTATTCAAAATTCATTAAGTATGCGTATCGATATAAAATAGCATTGCCATTGTCTATGGATATTGTGGGTTTGTTAGTATAGATATTGTATTCCTTAATTTTTTATTTTTTATTTGTATTTGTGGATATTCTGTTTGTTTCGATAATATACCCACATACTTGGACTCATCATATCTATGTATCCTTTTCTAATTGTGGACATTGTGAGAGTGTTGTTTGTATCCAGTCAGTTAAAGATACATATTACTTAATATAGTTGTCACTACTAAAAAAACAGTGAATACCGACCTAAAAATTTCCGACCTCAAATGGAGGTCGGTAATTTCCGACCTCTGGAGGTCGGTATTTACAACTAGTTGGTTTTTATGCAAAATAATGCGCGAAAACCAAATTCCGACCTC